>JAMQGT020012797.1:0-142698 GCA_024447675.2 Pterophyllum scalare | reverse complement strand
GCATGTAAGATACAGTAACACGTTCATGTATTCTGAATGGTTACTGGTCAAATAGTACACAAAATTAGGCACAGTCAAGCTGCTGTTGCTCAAGTGTTTATTAAATGGACACAGCTGAAGCTTTTGCTATGAAAAGAAACATAAATAAATTAGGTAAATTACATCTTCACATTGCAAAACAATGACGTATTCTCCTTTCCATATAGAGTTCAACCACCCTTTATTGATCAACAATGATTGGATATGGCTCAGAACTAATTCTCCGTCTGGTCGGAATATTAATTGTGGTCAAACTCAAGACTTCTTTTCCAATAAAGACGAGGAATTGATTTGCCGATGTGCTTCATTGTTATTCTTGTGGCACGCTATTTGTTTTTCATTGGGGTGAAACAGTCCGGGGGTAAAATGGACAAGCTGGAATAACAGAATCGAGCGGAGGCTGCGGACGCTAGGTGTCACCCTTGTGACTTTGAAATCTGCCAGCCCTAGACAGGATGTGATGGCGGCAGAGCGCGCCAGTTAGAGTCAGGCAAGCAGTCTGGCTGCATGGGAGGAGGATGCGTGTCTGTGTGTGTGTGTGTGGGCCGGCTGTAAGCGAGTGTCGCTCCTATCTGAATGAGAAGAGTGAGATTTCAAGGAGGGTGATGACAGTCAGCAATATGGGCAGATCTCCTAAAGGAACTTCTTATTCAGTCCTTTTTTTCTTGACAGAGTGTTTTTCCTAGTTGTGTAGGCTGGCAGTTAATGGTGGTAAACTGGTCACATTAGAAGGAGCCATGTCAATCAGTCGTCATGGCGATAAGTTGAGGGGCGCTTTGAATAATGGTTAATAATTGATGTGTTGTTACTTTTATTATGATTATTAGCTGCAGGATGCAGGTAATCGTGAAACCAACTCGTTGCTGACCGTATTAGCAAAGTTTTCATATTTACAGCCATTAAATGGTTGTTTCCACATATGACAGTCATTATCTCAATAATTAAATACACGCTATTATAGACTTTCTGCTCATTCCAAAGTATTTTTTTTAAGTAATGTGAGCATCAAGCAAGTATGAAACAGACTACTGATTGTGACCAGTAGCTGGGAGTAGTAGTGGGGCCCCATATCTATATAAAATCTTGCTGTAAAAGCCTGTTTTATTGATTTTTGGGACAAAAGAAAAATACCCCCACACACACACACACATACATATATATATATATATATATACATATATATATATATATATATATACACATATATATATATATATATACATATATATATATATATACATATACATATATATATATATATACATATACATATATATATATATACATATACATATATATATATATACATATATATATATATATATATATATATATATATATATATATACATATATATATATACATATATATATATATATATATATATATATATATATGAGTTACTATATCTGAGTTACTATTGATTTGGCCCGTAGCAAGATTTCCTCCCAGCATGTTGTTACATGGAAGCCATCCTCTAGACCTATAATATTTATTCATTATTGGAAATTGCCTCACCACGGTGCCTGGTGTTGCTGAAGTTCAGAACGTTAAATGCAAGACAGCCACGTTAGGGTCTAAATGATGCAACATGATGCGTGCACTTGCAATGGTTGTGGGCTATAGATCAGCGGGCTCGCGGTTGACTTTAAAATATGCTGTATAAGCCAGCAGTAAATGCTGTCTTGTAGTGACGATGTCTGCTCCGGCACGGAGGTGGCCACACCTTGACATGTCACCACCTGTCTCCCACAAATCTCACAAATAATAGTGAGGATTCTCTTGTTGAAGATCTGCGTAGTAAAATATGACTTGTTACATTTAATTGACTGCGACAGCAGAGGGGAACGCAAGGACAAATCTGTGAAAAGTTATCCTTAGCGTCTCTTCTCTGCTTTTGCTGGAGGAAATTACTCTGTTACTCTTGTCTGTGGTACCCATGGGTGCCTTTTAAAGACCCCATGGGTCCCCAGAATCCTACATTTGGAACCGCATTCTAACGATCATCTAATACTCAGCTTCGTGTTTCGGCGTGTACGATGTAATTGCCCGTTGAGTCGTCCATCTGCAGGAGAACAGGTAGTTGGCCGCGTTTCATTGCTGTACTTTGCCCCACCCACCAGCAGCTCCAGCCCTCCTGTGTAACCCCTGATTGGCTGAGGGGATTGCGGGTCCTCAGACCGAGCGCTCGCCTCGGAGCTGAGAGTTCGCCAGTGTGCACCAGTGAAGCGAGAGGAGCGCTTGTTGGAGTCAACTAGACAACCTTCTGGCAACGAGTAGTGATTTCTTTTTCTGTTTTTTTTTCTCCCTCAACCGGGCTGGATATAGGCTACTGTGCTTCAGTTTGCTGCAGCTAAACATGAAATGCGTTTTGAACATACAGTAGGCTCTGGCAAGGTTTCCTCCCACAGGCTTTTGGCTATATTTTCAACGGATTTTTTTTTTTTTGTGTGTGTTGCATGGACTAATAACCGGGATATGTGAAGCCCTTTCCAGCTGAGACACAAGGAAATTAATTAGTAAGTAAAAGCTTCAAGAGTTGCGGAGGGGATGAAAGACTAAATCTGCTGGAAATAAAAAGGTAATCGGGACATGAGTGATGTGATGAGGCATTCCTGCAATTGCACCCTCTTTTTCTTTAAGCAAAGATATCCGGACTTAGGCTGTTGAATAATTTTGTGACTGCTCGATCCCTTATTTTTTTTTTCATCAAATGTGCAGTTTAAAAGCTATAGCTGTCAACCGAAGAGGAAATTTGATCACTGCCTGTAATATATTTTTTCAGAACAAGATGTTTATCCAAAATGCGACTTAAATATTGACTGGGATAAAGGCGGAAAATTTAACACGGACTTTTGAGCTCCTTTACTTTGTCTGCACAGAAGATTAAAAAATTTTGTGGACTTGCTCAAAGGAATTCTATGTCTATGCAGTCCGAACATTTTTCTCCTTCCAGCCCACTTGAAAATGGACGGTTCATCGCATGAGTCCTGTGTAAGACCACTTTGCCGCTTGATAAGAGCAGCACGGATTTATTCGACTAAATTAGTACTGTGAGAAGCTTCAGCATGTTTTCACAGATCTGTCGTCCCCAGTGTTTCGTCCCCTGCAGTAGACCAGAGGATGTGCCGTGCCTGAGGAGAGTGAAATAGGCTAAGGCACTTGTTAGAATTTTAGCTTTCACTTCTAGATATCATTTGCATACACAAGATATTTTCATCACTCAGACACTTTTTTGGACATTTTAATGAGATGATTCATTTGCATAATTTTTCCAATTTTCTCTGACGTGTATCTGTGCGCAATTATCGAGGTCTTTGTTAGGCACAGAAAAAGTCAACAGGTACAATGCAAACCAAGGAAATGGAATTAATACAATTAACTGCTGTGTTCCTCCTTTTTTGGGTCGGGACTGAAGCTGTTATCAATTTAAAGTATGGAATAAACGAGGAGATGAGGGCCGGGTCAGTGATAGGAAACGTGACAAACGACGCACTAAAGCAAGGATTTCAGATTGCACCGCAGCCCCCGTACTTGAGGGTCATATCCAATTCACATCCTGGATATGTGGAACTCAGTCCAGCGGGAATCCTTACCGCCCAACAGAAAATAGATCGGGATGTATTTTGTCGACAAAACCCAAAGTGCATTATATCCCTAGAAGTGATGTCAAACTCTATGGAGATCTGTGTCATCAAAGTTGAAATTGAGGATTTGAACGATAACGCACCCAGATTCCCTACGAGCCACATTGACATAGAAATTTCAGAGAATGCTTCCCCTGGTACCAGGTTTCCCCTAGAGGGGGCAAGCGATCCGGACTCGGGGATCTTTGGAGTGCAATCATATTCCATCACCCCAAATGAGCTTTTCGGACTAGAAATAAAGACCAGAGGAGATGGCTCCAAAATTGCTGAGCTTGTTGTGCAAAAATCGTTAGACAGGGAGACTCAGTCCCATTATACATATGAAATCAGCGCAGAAGATGGAGGAGACCCACCAAAGATAGGTGCGGTCCAGTTAAATATCAAAGTAATCGATTCTAATGATAACAACCCCGTTTTTGACGAGCCAGTGTATACAGTTAATGTGATGGAGAATTCGCCGCTTAATTCATTAGTTATAGACTTGAATGCAACGGATCCCGACGAAGGCACTAATGGAGAGGTCGTGTACTCGTTCAACAGTTACGTCACCGAGAAAACAAGGGACGCTTTCAAAATTGACCCCAGAACCGGGATCATCACCGTTACTGGTGATTTGGATTATGAAACGACGCAAATATACGAAATCGACGTCCAAGCCAAAGATTTAGGTCCAAACTCTATCCCAGCTCACTGCAAAGTCACCGTGAACGTGATGGATACGAACGATAACCCACCTGTCATCAGTTTACTTTCACTGAACACAGAGATGGTGGAAGTTAGTGAAAACGCACAGCGTGGATATGTCATTGCGCTGGTGAGGGTGTCAGATAAGGATTCTGGGGCAAACGGCAAAGTGCAGTGCAGGCTGCAGGGCAATGTTCCGTTCAGATTACAAGAATATGAGAGCTTTTCCACTATACTTGTTGATGGCAGGCTGGACAGAGAGCAAAAGGACACATACAACCTGACTATCCAAGCAGAGGACAGTGGCATCCCCCCTTTACGCGCCACAAAATCGTTGGTAGTAAAAGTCACAGATGAAAACGACAACCCTCCCCACTTTCTTAAGCCACACTATCAAGAGATGGTGATGGAAAACAACCTCCCTGGTTCATGCCTGCTAACAGTATCAGCAGAAGATCCTGACCTGGGGATGAATGGCACAGTGTCATACTCAATAGTCCCTGGTGAGATTAAGCACATGGATGTAAACACATATGTCAGCATAAACCCCTCAGGCCGCATTTATTCCATGAGATCATTCGATCATGAATACACTAGGACTTTTGATTTCAAAGTACTGGCCAGAGACAACGGCAATCCGTCTTTATCAAGTAACGCAACAGTGCGTATTGTCGTGTTGGATGTCAACGACAACACACCTGTTATGACAAACCCTCCGCTGGTTAATGGCACAGCGGAAGTTTCTATCCCAAGAAACGCTGGGTGGGTTACATGGTGACCCAAGTTAAAGCTGACGACTATGATGAGGGGGAGAACGGGCGTCTGACCTACACTATCTCAGAGGGAGACAGGGCTTTCTTTGAAATCGACCAAGTAAACGGAGAGATACGCTCCACCAGAATGTTTGGAGAAAACGCCAAATCTACCTACGAGATCACAGTTGTGGCGAGGGATCACGGGAAGCCCTCCCTGTCCTCCTCGGCCTACATAGTGGTATACCTATCTCCAGATCTCAACGCGCAGGAGTCTATAGGACCTGTCAACTTGTCTCTCATCTTCATCATCGCCTTGGGCTCTATCGCAGCTATCCTGTTTATCACCATGATTTTTGTGGCGGTCAAGTGCAAGAGGGATAACAAGGAGATCCGGACGTACAACTGCAGGTACTGACTAAATCCCGTGCATGTTCGTGTGGTTAAATGTATAGATTTGTGTGTGTGTGTGTGTGTGTGTGTGTGTGTGCTCGCGAGAGAGCGAGAGAGACAGACTGAGGGAGAGCGATTTCGTGTGTCCGCAATCGCGCTTGTACCTGCAAGTTGTCAGTGCATTGCTTTTGTTATGCAGCATGTAAAGACTTATGATCAGAGGGCAGCAGGTTTCTTTCCACAGCTGAAACTGAGTCATATCTAAATAATTTCTACTGCTTTAAATCAGACACATTCGCTGAGGCCCACTGTTCCGTGTTAGTGGAACATGATTGATGGATTTAATCCTTCCATTGTAACCAATTGACTCATAAATATGACGGTTCAGCTGTCATGTTCAATTTGCGGATGTGTTGCCGGACAATTAACGCCCCACTGGCTCAGTAGCAAACCCAGGCATTTATTATTTAACCTCCACCGTGGCTGATTGGCTGTTATCAGCTTCAATCTAGTGTGATTATGGATAGCCCTCAAGGATCATTCAGATTCCCCTCAGCCTTCCTCTACACAAAGTATAATAAAATAAACTAACAATAGTAAAAAAAAGAAACAAACTCATAGTTTAGATTCTATGAAAGTATGTAAGTCATATCCCAGTCGTTAACTATGAAGACTGTTTCATGGAAAGGAGCAGGTTATTATGTTCCTAAACTTGCATAGGGGATATTCTGTTGTGTTCATCAGTCTGAACATCAGTTCTGGCTTTGATTTCCCTGTGCCACATTACCACTAAATTTACATATAGATTGGATTTGAGAATTTAACCTGAAGCTATAATCATATTTTGCTCCAAACATTATTTTTATTGATTTAACATTACTTCGTTTTAAGCAGTAGTGGTCATAAAAACTGACTTAATATTAATTGTTATATTTTTTTTGTCACTATTAATTGCAAATGATGTTTTGTTTTTTGTGCCCTTGGTGTATTGATTGAAACAATCACAGGTGTGTTTCAACATTGTTAACTGCAGTGATTGGACTGGGAAATTCTGTCTCATTTTCTAGTAGTTAAGAGGAAAATCTCATCGCAAGCCCCGACTGTTTCCCTATCAAGGATGACCCTACCTTTTATATCGTTAACAAGAGATGCTTATATCTCCTGGCATATTTTCCTAAATGGGTTTTTATTGGAGCGTGATTGGAAATACAGGAAAAAAAATCTTGACGGAACAGTTTCTCATATGTTTAATGTCAGTTATGCATTTTCTTCTTAGAAAAAAAAAAACTGATTCACAACAACAAATTCAAAATTCAAAACTGTTCCCAGTACTTTACTCTCCGAGTGTGCAACATTCTCCCTGCTGAGTGCTTTAATCAGCACTGATGTGCTCTGCTTCTCAGTCGCCACCTCGAATATGAGGAGCAGTTGTCTCCAATTTATTGCTTGTCCTCTGTCAGTCTTTCTGACTCTGAAGATTTTCCCTCCCAGATTTCAATGTGGGCACAAAGTAGAAAGAAAACATGGTAAAATGATAAATGAAACAATGATGAAGCATTTTCTACCCTTGCAGCTGCCCATTTTCTTTCTTCTGAATCAAGGAGGAGTAGAATAGGGATTGTTTCAAGATGCAATCTGAAAGAAAAAGGAAAAAGACAAACTACAGTGGTGCACCTTCCTAGCCAATGAGATTTTAGGAGTGATAGAGGATTAGTGCTGCCTTTTAGAAGAAGAACGGAGGTCAGTGAGGCCTAGTAAAGCTGAGACATGTTTGACAGCAGAAAGGATCAGATACATTGAGGTAATGTAATTTCGTTGGCAGCTATAGCTTTGTTGTCAGCTTAATATGGGAAACAAACCATATCCTCCATGCCATCAGGTTAAAAATGACCCTTTCCAGACTTTGAGGTGATGGAGGTGGTAAAAAGCATCGCATTTTATTGAATATGTCTAGTGAGGGTTGCACTGATCACTGCAGAGTACTTAGCATCTGTTCTCCTGTGGAAAACTGCAAGGCTGTGTGAAGAATGGATATTTCCCCCAGTCTGAGGATCCTTTGATAAAACATGGCTGTGTTGCTCATTTGCTCTCGTTAAAGTCAAAATACTCAGTTCAAGTTTGCAGCAGCCACTGAGACCAGCTAAATGAATTTGAATCTGCAGTTCTCCTGCACTCCGTGTTGCTAGTGGGCTCCCTTCATAGTGAAAGAAAAAAAATGGAATTAGTGTGGGATGTGTGCTTTGAATATGATTGCATATACTGGTGATTCTGTTCTGTATCAGTGTGCTCTTTTTGCTGTGCTTCTGTGGTTTTGGCATGTTTGCATATCGTCTGCCTGTTTGTGACATGTCAATTGTTGAGCATGCAAATGCAAACAAACAAGGGATGACAGCTCCATTGCAAGCTTGGAGTGGAAGGTCACTTGCGTGCGCTGGTCCAACTATGGAAAGGGGCAATTTATCCCATGGTTGAACAGCGCCTTAGCTGGCATGGTGGGGGAGCTTTTTGACCATGTGGACAGGGGAGGGGAAGGCAGAACACTGCTTTATTGAGTCTGTTCAGTTTCTTCTACTTGCGCAGGGTGGCGGAGTACTCATATGGCAACCAGAAGAAGTCCAGCAAAAAGAAGAAGCTGAGCAAGAACGACATCCGCCTGTGCCGCGAGACGTTGAAGAGACAGACAAGATGAATGTGGTGAGTTGCTCATCTCTCACCTCCTCGCTCAACTACTTCGACTACCACCAGCAGACCCTCCCGCTGGGCTGCAGGCGCTCTGAGAGCACCTTCCTCAACGTGGAGAACCAGAACTCACGCAATGCAGCTCCCAACCATGGCTATCAGCACCCGTTCACAGGGCAGGGTCACCAGCAGCAGCCAGACCTCATCATCAACGGCATGCCACTGCCAGAGGTGAGATACAATCCACTGTGCTCTGTCCTTGATCCTTGGCTGGGCTTCTTTGGTTATCAGGGGCTAGAATACATTTTCAATTTGAAAATCATTCCTATGATTAAATGTAGTGGTCTAGTAGAAGGAATGAAATGGTCACCTTTGTAGATTTAGTATTTCATTTGGCTAATAATAATTAACAGGTCTACATGATCAAACATATCTAAAAAAGGAGAAAAAAAAAGGTGCAGGGATATTTAGCATTCCACTGTACCAAAGAGTACAGTGCCAGTGAAAAGTTGGTCTATTATTGATGGAGAAGCTGAGCCACTGAAATGGCAATATGTCAGTCGATCTGAGTGGAATCCTTCAAGGCATTTTAAGGTGCTGAGGCACTGAAGCTGTCCTTTGATAAGAGTGCTTTGCCAAGCAGAAGTTGGAGGCCTAACAAAGTGGATTATTTGGCATCTCTGTACGCCACTTGTTTTCTTTCTTTTTTTTTAAATTTCTATGTGCTGAGCAATTGCAAAAAAAGAACAGGAGTTTGTCCACCTGCCAAATGTATTGACCTGGCTAATCACCTCTACCTCACATCATTTCAGGTTCTAACTGAAAGAATAATCATTGCTTAAATCTGTATGTCGTCCATTTGGCTGCAGCATTACCGCATGGCTGCTCTGCACAGCCAGCCATTGAATTACCCTGACACACCATGCATGGCTCCAGCAGAGCAGTGAAGGTCTGACTTGAAAGGCTATTCAAGCTGACAGGTGTATGCCGACCAGCTGATCCTTAGTTTTTATAGATTTTTTTGTATCTATGAACTCGTCTATTGGATTCTTTTGTCAACCTCTCTGTTTCTTTTCAAGACCCACTTCTCCTTGGTCCCATGGGAGAGAGGGACACTTATATTTGTATGTGAGAAAGAGATAAAGTGCACTACTACGTATGTGTATGAGAATATTTACCATGCCCGCTCATATTAGTGGCAAGTTCCACATGCATGCATTTGATATTCAGTCAGAAGATAGTGTGATTGGACGTTAAAACACGGAACACAAGGTGGATATTGATATATTGACTGGATGATCCTGAAAAATCCCGGCACCAATGGATTCTGAGAGGTCAATGAGACCTACTTACAGGCATGCTGATTTACTGGGCCTGTCTGAGTGACAATGTGTGTGAATAACACAGGTGTAAAGAATGAAAAATGCGGTTGTCTCAGTGGAGGCAAATGTGGGATTCAGCAGGTACATGAAGTGACCAGTATGCTGTGATTGTGTTAGCTGGTAGGTAGCGCTGTGCAGGTCACCGCAACCCTTTCTCAGTTTAAAAAAAAAGAAAAGGAAGAAGATTTTCTTTTTTACCGCTAACATTGAACATCATCCCGTCGCTTTGGCTGAAGCATCTAATAAAAGCACATTTGCTGCAGGATCAGGACACCCTTTATTTGTTTCACCTAATGAAAAAGGAGAGGAGAGGAAGCAAGTAGGGAGAAAGATTGATTTTGATGATTCCATATGCAAAGCTTGGAGTTGTCTTGATAGAGCTCCGTGAGGGCAGATAGAGAGATAAGGAGTGAGCCAGGGTGAATATTGAGTTTTAGTGCCAGGTGTCTGAGCCCCGACCACGTTTTCTCATTTTCTTGGAGGCAGTTGATTGGCTTAATAGAGGCCGGGGCTGTTTAGCATGCAGCTTCCCTCTCTCTCCTTCTTCCACTAGATGTTGACAAACATCTCTTTGACCCGGCATTTGCACATTTTCTGGACTGAGAAAAGAGAGCGTGTGTGTGAGATTCAGTAAGTAAGGAGAAACAGTATCAAGAGCATGCCTTGTCCCCCAACAGATAACCCTGCCCAATGACAGTTGTCATTGTTTACTTTGCTCCCCATTGTGACAGTTTCAAGAGACAGAAGCTATACAGTACGTACAAATGTTGCGCTTAAATAAAAAAAAATGCTTTGGTATAATTACAATGCCATTTATAGTGCAAACAAACAGCGGTGGAATGACTGTTAATTGCTTTGTTACAATGAGCAAGCTTGGGCTTGAAACCACTTGACTCCACAAGTCCTCAACCCATATCCCATTGACTGGGTGGGACACACGAGTGGCTGCACTGTTGTGATTACTAAGGCTGCTTTGTCCCCAAAAATTGTTTTCATCCTGAGGGCACCCTCATAATTATCCATGATTCATTTATCCTTGGCAGAAGAGCTTTTTGTTTTTACACCACGGCACAGTGATGTCGCTGCATTTGTTTATTTTCCAAACGTGTAGTTTAAAATGATCGTAGCCATCAGAACGTCGTCAGATTTGGTTTGTTAATGGAGGGGAAACGGGATATGGTTTTGTATCTATTTGTAATTTGTGCTTTTGATCAATACAAAGTTCGCCTCTATTGTTAGTTTATGTGGGGCAGCGGGCATCCTGCTTATGTCAGAGCAGCTGGAGTCGAGCTTTTCCTGCTTTAGACAAAGCATGCTGGCACACACACGCACACCACACACATACACAAACACACACACTCGCACACAGCAGACCTTGCCAAGATAACAGTGACAGGTCTCCCCAAAGGACTCATACCTGTAGTTGCATTGTGTATATTGTATTCTCCCTCGTGAGAATGTGTACCAGTATATCACTATATACATCCCTAAACATTACTGTCCATTGTTTTGAAAAGCATCAGCTGTGAGATGTTTGTTAGACCTGCCTGTAGTAGCACTAATATGAATGCTCACAGGAGAATAGAGCTGTCTTCCATGGCTTAATTATAGTGAATCACTTGGTGGGGGAGACAATTATACAGTAAAGAAATAGCCTTTGGCTAGAATGTGTTTTTGAATTTGTAATGCATACTAAGGCTTCTCACACCTGTGATTCCAGATAATGAGCATAGCACTGAAATGAGTTATCTTACTTCATCGATTAGCCTTATTCAGGTAAGAGAATGATGGGGGTTTTTTTGGATTCATCAGAAGAAGATGATGGTTGGACATTGTATTGCACAATGTAAAATGCATTCAGTCGAAAGCATGTTTGGCAAGATAAGTTAAATGATAACCGAAGCAATCATCCAGCAATTCAGCAATCCATATGCCCATCACATGCTGTCCAGGTTTTAGTTATATAACAAGAATATATATATATATACACACATACACACATTTCGTTTTTGCTCTCACAATCAAAGTATGCTAAATGAGAAAATAAAAAATGAAACAGAAAGCGATCTCACTACCAGTCTTAGTAAGGGAGACAGTTTGATATTGATGTAGGAAAGACAACAGGGAGTGGTTCCAGCGAGGCTGCGCATCCCTTGCTATCACTTTACATCAGGACAATATGCATGGGAGCATTCAGACGTGTCATATTGAGCATGCAAAATAGATGTCATGCTGTCAGTGCATACTACACATCTGTTAAAACTGCCAATCTCCCCCCACACATGTACTCATGAATACACAAGCACACACAATATTTCTTATGGAGTGTCACATTTGTTTGAAATATGGGCTGTGACATTATCATTTACATCATTATGACTGACTCTGAAATCTCAGAAAAGGAGTGAGAAGAATATTCCAACATTGTCAATAATCAAACATATTGTGAATCTTGCATTTAAAGTACTCGCTTAGTGTTGTGTACTGTCAGTGCACAGTTTGAGTTAGAAAGATTGCTGAAATGTTCTTCCATATTTCTGTCATTTTAGCATTAGATCTCACAGGACAATTCTGGTGGAACAAATTTACTGGCGTCTAGTTCTGGTCACAGATATACCTCTGCAACAGTGTGTCAAAGACTAATCATGGTAAGAAAGAGACAGTGACAGTTATACAATTGTTGTGCACTAAGGGGAGGGATACACAACTGCTTGATCTTGCTTTTTTCTTTTTTCATTTTTGATGTGCTCGAAGGCTGGAGGGTGTATGTTACATTCTTTAACGTCTCCTATTTTCAAACCATTTGAAAAAGAGTCGTTTCATCTACAAAAGCCTCAGATGCTCGCTGATTGAGTGGGAGTTGAACCTGTTAATTATTTAGAGAGGTTATTTGTAAGGTAGAGACTTCAGAAATGTTCCGCTTTTCAAGTGTCAGTGTTTATAAGGTGAAATAAAGCAGCGTCTGTCAAAAAAATTAAAAGTATGACGTGATGTGTTTAGTGCCCTCTTATATCTGATCGTGATTAATACACCAGACTGGTGAAGCTGTGGGTGATTGAGCAATATTACGCAGCAAGATGGTTTTCACTTCATGTACAACCAGTGCTAGTTTTACGCTTGGTTAGGTTTTTATAGCCTTGACCCTAACCCGCAACACCCCCATCACTTCATGTCATTTTTGATGTTGCAAAGCTACAATGAAATGACATAACAACCCCAGGCAGCCAGTCAGAAGCATCCAGCCCTGCCGGGTTGCCACCCTATCGTTGCGATCAGAGCATCCAGCCAAAAGAGTTTAAGAGTCAAAACACGCAAGTGACAGCATCTGATGTACACATGTCACTGCACGTATCCTTAACCACATGTGACTTGTACCGATTATACAGATGGAGTTATACTGCAGAAAAATGGCAAGGCCTGAAAAATTGAGGCGAGACAGAGTGGGAGGGAAAATGGGGGTGAGATCTATTTATAGAATGTCAATGATTTTCTTCAACCTGTGCTGCTGCAGCCTGAAACATGCTATTTTTCTGTGTAAAATACATCATTTGGGTGAGGAAGAGATTTTATTGCACAAATCGCATTAACCCGATACAGGCAGCAATCATGCCACTTCTTTATTGCATGTACAAGATGCTCTTCTCCCTTGAAAACATAAATATTATGATTAATTTTGTGTGCTTGCAAATGTAATAGGTGGTACCAACTGAGGATAGTGTTTTGAGCATATGCCCTGAGTTTTGCACCGCTTTCTTTCCTTTAGAACTCGACAGTCTCGGTTAAATTTGTTGAATGGTTTAAAATCTCGAGTACGTTAAATAAGTGTGAACTATAACAGACATCAGTACATGTCAGAAGACTGATGCACGCAGTTACTCTCAACTAAAAAAGTAAGCTCACGCCGACTTAATCATTCCTCAGTCTTTTGAGATAATTTTATTTAATTTGAGGAACATAAACTTTAATGTAGTTTTCTTATTTATAAAAGTCCTTTAAAGGTCAAAGCAAGAGGATTATTTGTGAAACATAAATAGTTATGTAATGGCTGTAGTCATATATAATTCTCAAAATGTTTACGGTACAGCCAAAAGAGGTGTGATAGCATTTGCTCTGTAGGTTGATTGGGCCACCCTTAAATTAGAAATGCCAAAATAAAATGAAGAAAATGGACATAGCGATGATGTTTATCGCTGGGAAGGGGACCCTCATTACGCACCTTGTTAAGTCCTGCAAGCAATACTGCGTGGACGTAATTACCCATTTAAATGAGTTTCCCGCAGCGTTGCTCTTTTTTTTCCTTCTTTTTGGTATTTTTCAAATTGAGCTCTCTGACACAAATATGCCACATTTTGTTTTCACATCCCGTAACACTCGAGTCCAGACATAGAGGACAAATAGAGGTGTGCGAGTGTTCCATCAACACTGATTTATTAAGATGTTTACAGTGGTCATCCCAGCGTATCACACGTTTTTAAAAACTTTTTTTTTTTTAATCAGAGTTTATGTGTCAAACTCCTGCTGTTCTTGAGTGTGAAGCAAAACTATGGTGAAGCTTTTAGGAAAATAAACCCATAATGCAAGTCTGATGAAACTTTTGGCACTACCCCAGGAAGACAATAATTATAAAAATATTATTTAAAAAAAACCCCACCATCTCTCATTAATTCAGATTTTGCTGCTTATGGTGGAAATGTCTGTATTTACATTAATGTAGGAGAGAAAAGGTCAGCTCCCACATTTAAAAACACAAACCCTAAGACTTGTTATGAGCAGAAGTGAAATCTATTTGCTCACAATATTATTTTCTTTGTTGCATTCAGAGTGTGTCAAGAGAAATGTGCCCAGCTCCATCCCCCTGGCTTCGAAATATTAAAACAGAAGTATATTTACAATGTCTACTGGCATGCACTGTAAGAAAACACAGACACTGCTTCAATATATTTGTTTCCTCTTGCAGATAAGAATAGCAAAGGACTTGCCATCCATATTCGGAAAAATAATTGTTTTCTTTTCTGATTTGTTATTGAACAACAAAACCTCAATGTTTTTCTGAAAGTAAACGAAGTGAGAAAAAAGTAATTACGATTCTCCTGTAATGACCGTTACGTGTGCCAAAAACTAATTTTATCCAAATGTGCAGAGAAAAGGTATTAATTAAAATTCATGGATATCGGGCCTCTAATTTTCCTACTGTCCTGTTTTAGTTGAGCGGTAGGTTGTCAGACTTGTTACCACATTGTTAAGAGAGTTCCCAGGGCTTTCTCGTGAGCACTGATGTTTTGCCTTTTGAATGACTGGGAAATGGGGGAGGGATTCTGTGAGACAACAATACTTGCTGTGAACAGAAACTTTTCCAAGCAGCCAGCTCTGACACCAGGGAAGAATGACCTTTCCAAGTGTCCTGTTTTTTGCCTAAAACAAAGAGGGAGCAGGAGGATGTTAGTTAGCATTTCCCCCCATCAGATTAAATGTCAACTTCTGCATGCATAATTGCAGAGTGGAAAGGAGCAAGACTTGAAGTGAACCAATTTGCTGGTGGATAGATGAATCTTTGGCTTACTCATTCACTGCATTGCAGATATTGTCACAGCAGTTTCAGTGACTCTGGTTTTCTCGCACTTGGATCTATATTTTTGCACCTGGATTTTACAGTAATTCTTACATTTAATAAAACTTGATTCAGCAGAAGACAAAAGAATTATCCAATTGCCACATTTACCGTTTAGTAGAAATTAAGGAAGGTGGATTAGTCATTATATTACTCACACAAATGCTGCATTACACTATTGTTTTGTGAACACTGGTGGCGAGTAGCCTTTCCTGCCCCCCCTTTTTCCAGCAAATTCATACAACACTTTTGTTTCCACACATAAACCTGGATTTGCATTAGGGACTCCATGTATGGGATGTTTGATGAGCACAGAGGCTGTTGGCAAGCAAGCCACTATAGCAGCAATATCAGCCGCCTCAGAGGCATGCAGCAGTATGGCTAGAGAAGCAGCAGGGTAGCGTAATTGTGCATTGTTCATCCACACAACAGAGGCAGAGCATGTAATGAGCTGTAGCATTTTCACCTAACCAGGCTAATGGGCTATGACCGAGTGTAGGCCTCTCAAAGCCCCCCATTCCCTCATGCCCTGTGTGGCCTGTGTCTCGGGCCTCCTCTATTCTTTTCTCCCACTCTCCCCTTCTTCTCTGCCTGATCAACGTCAGCAATTCATTCACCCCTGTTATCCCCGTCCTTTATCTCTGCTCCCTTACCCATTGTCCCCTTGTCTAAGGCGATGGTGGGACCCCTAATGCGTTCAGTGTGTGGGTCCTTTTCTCATTCATGATGCCTGCAGACCTCTAAGCAGTTAGTCTGATTCAGCCTGACATAAATCAGAATAGCTCATTGATAGAGCCCCGAATGCAGCGTGATTACATTAAAAACCCAAACACTGAATACAAATAAAAGTTCAGGAGGCGAATTTGCTGATGTTGTTTGTAGGGGATTTGATGTTAGAACTTGGCTAATTTTTCTATCAAAGGCTGTTTTGCATTTTGATTATCTAGTTTTCCTGAAAGCAAATCAGGTAGGCCTGCTTCAATCAGGTTTGTTTTCTTGGGATTAAGGCCTTTCAGAAAATGTCCAGACAAATTATTTACACCCATTTCCAGTTTCTAGGAAGGCGGCACACCATTTCTTTGCTTGAGTGATATCAGGTCAAGTTGGAAGGACAAAAATGCTTGGGAATAAATTAGATATCTAACCCCGGACTGAGTGTGGAAGATGAAGACTGTACTAATGCTGTTTATTGTTGTCTTGCATGGGAATTGGTAACAACTTTACCCATATCCTGGGTCGCTCTCTCTTATGGCTTTATAAAACAATATTCAGGGTTCAGTCGTCTGGCTGCGGAGTACAATAGGACAACAGTTTTGACTTTCCCCTCACGTCCATGATTTGACATACCACAGCACAGGCAGCCAAGTAGATGAATGAAAAGCACTTGGCCTCTGTCAGACTGCTCTGAGAGCAGTACGTTCCCCAGTAACCTCCTTAGTTCAAGATTAGCAGTCCCTAGTTCAGTTTTATGGGGAGCTAGTGAATGGGGAAGGCAGCATGTATATACTTGTTGAATTAAATATTGCTTATAATTTCTGTGCTTTAATAACAGACTGACTCCTCTTAGGGGGGGTACAGCCGGAAGGTCACCGTGGAGGTAAACTCAAGTGCTCTTATCTAGTTTGGGGACTATTGCATCAAAGCAGACTCTAATGCATTAACATGATAGATGCATGCACACAGATGAACACAACATTGCAAACAGGGGGATGCCTTTGGCCTCTATTTTGTGAACTCCTTAAAATAATCAGTTCACAAAATAGGCAAATATTAATTATATAGTTGATATATACTTAATATTTGCCTACTGTATCTTTAAATGTAAAGAATTAGCACTCCTTACTGTTAAGATTTCTTGGCCAGGGCACGCTTTGTTGGTCAGTTTTCTACAGGTACTTTTTTTTTTTTTAATGAATTAAGCTAAAAGATATAACATACTGCTTTGTGAAGTTTATTCATTGCTGACATACATATTTTGCTATCTTTGGACAGAACCAGTCAACATTTTCTCACTACTTTTCAGTCATTGTAAAAAACTGAGATAACCAGTTGCTTCATCTGGAAAGCTTTGAGATGAAAATGGTATCAGTAATCTCTAACTGCTTGCAAAAAGTAAATGAGCATATATCCCAAAATGTTAAAGTATTCCTATAAATTAGTGCAACATAAATTTGTGTATCTGAGGAAAAAATAATAATCCAAGCTCCCCCCCCTCAGTTATCATATTAAGCCAAAACATTGTTACATCCAAAAATATTAATGTGTGTCTCCCCTTTTGTTTATAGGTGATATTCCAAGAGTGTTGGAGAAAGACAGACAAGGGAGTAGTGTTCTGACTTTTCATTTGTTTGCAACCCAGTAATGATTATTTTAGCCTCTAAGCCCCAGATTTGGCCTTGTTTTGCTGTGGGAAGCAGCATCAGTGGGGACAGAACAGCCCTACCCTGGTTGAGAAGCTTGTCTGTAGCTAAGCTGGTTGGCAACCAGAGTCAGGTACATGAAATAGAAGACACTCTGAGTTGAATCAGAGGAGGTCAGGACAGAAAGGTAGAATAGTCACTTTAGAGGGGGATGGGTCAGGCTTTGTTGCTGTGCTACTTTTGTTAGTTTATCTGGTGACTAAGTGCGAAAATGTTCTAATTATAGACCTTCATCATTTGCCATGTTTGTAGAGCTGGTAACAAGCCAGTTGCCAGCTTGCATGAGCAACTGCGGAAAGCTGACTTTTGGTTTAATTTGGAGGACTAGCTATAATCCAGACTAAGTCCCTTAAAGCTGAAGCCTCCCCCCCCCTCCTCCCACTGCTGATGGATTACGGGAGTGTCTTTAAAAGGATAAGGCCCCGCTTATCGCTGCTTTCCTCAACACTTTTTTTTTTTTGGACTTCAGATGTGGGGGTGGACAGTTCATCGTCACCCAGTGGGGCCAGTGTGGATGTGAGTCACAGAGATTAGGCATCTGACGAACGAGATCAATGATAATCACAATTTACAGTTTTTAAATCCCCACTGTCACAAAGACATATGGATCTTAGTGTATGCCTCTGTTTCTTCCACTGCACGAATTTCATCAGTATGTTGACTAACTTAAAAAAAAAAAAAAAAAAAGATTAATCAGATGTCCAGCAACACTTCAGGAGTGCCGCTCTTATTGCCTTTAGGCACCCTCATGCATACATTTACTAACTATATGACACAGTAACTTCAGCTTTTATCGATTAAAGATGTGGATTCAAGGTTGCTGGAATGTCAGAAATCATCTGAGCATACGTGAGGATGAACTGATCAACGCTGCAAATAAAAAGGCCTGTTTAAATTTGCCAGTAATATCCACATTCACTATTAAATTAAAATAGTATTTGATTGCAGAAAGCTTTTATTCTCCGACCCGGTTTCTGGTACTGGTGCAGCCTATTTGCTACTGTAATAATATTCAGTGATGGATTTGCATATTTTTTCCCATTCATTAATAATTTAATGTAACAGTTTTTGGAGTTTTGACATTACATGAGGTTGCCATGCTCAGAGACCCTAATAAGCCAAGAAAAAAAAGCTGAGCTCATAACTTCCTATAAAATCAACCACTTTGCCAACATTACATAACTGAGATATAAGAGGGTGATTAGTACATGTGCCTGGATTCCCTTTAGATAGAGCCCATTGTTTCCAGTCTTAATGGTAAGCTTAGCTAACTGTCTTCTGGTTGAGCTTCATGTTTATCAAGTGAGTGTAGTTTTCAAACCATCTAATTTATCAAGAAAGCAAATTAGGGTAATTTTCAAAATTCTGAACTATTAGCTAAGTGCTGTGTGAAAATGAATGCAAATCATGAGCTCTTTAAAAGCCAGGTACAGCATGCCAAAATTTAAAAACATCACGGTTTTGTTGACAGTAATGTGAAGCACTTTGCTGTAATAAATCAACTAAAACATGCAAAACAGTGATAGTTCAGGTGACAGACAGAAGCTGTAACAAAAGTCTTATGCTACCACTTCAGGGCTGTTTGCATCACTCTTTGCTAAAGAAGTGTTGTTGAGAGTTGTGTGTGTGTGTGTGTGTGTGTGTGTGTGTCTGTTTTGCAGCAGGGAATGGAGACCAATCTAGCACACATAAGCATATGTGTTGTTTGAGATGCTATTTTTGAGTATGAGGCTGTTACTTATCTCATCGCGGTGTGATGGTGGCAAGATGAGGGAGTAGAGTGAATTCCTGATGGATCAAGACTGAACCCTGAGCGCTCAGCTTAGGAGCAATCTGGGAATTGCAGAGAGAGCCAAGCCACATGGGGGGAGCATAGAAATAGAAGAACCTCGGTGTGAGTACTTGTTTACCTCTGTGTCAACATTTTTGACTCAGCTCATTAACCTGTGCACTTGGGTAGATCAGAACATCTCTCGCTGTCTCCCTCTCTTCCACAATTAATAACGATAACTAAGGGTAAGCATAAACACATTAAACTCAAGCTAATGAACAGATGCAACAACAGTGCGATGGGGCAGCTATCACACCTCTAAGGCAGCGAATCGATTTCCGCTGATACCAGTTAACAGATACACCCTGTAGCACTTTCCTCGAATCTAATCATGGATCCATTTAAACTGTGTTAGCTGGAAGTCTACTTGCCATTGAAATGGGTTTTCAATTTTTATTATTTTGAGAGCATTGGTTCAAAACGAAGCAAATGCAGAGGTAAAGTAACAGCTATATGTTTTCGATCTCTGAAAGAAAAGGAGTTGCCATGTTCATCTGAGCTCTGCCTTCCTCTCCTCCCATTACCCATGCAGCCAGCATCAGCATCCTCTCTAAATTGTTTTGCATGACCTTTGCTACAGTAGCTCTAATTATTACCATCACACAGGCCCTGTAAGGCACACAGCTAATTATACTGGATTTATCTGAAGGGACATTGGTGCCATTCTTCATAGGCATGTCTTGGCTACCGTCAGTGTGGGTGATCTAAACCCAGAATAAGGTTAATTTGGGTAATACAGTAATAGTAATTAGAGTCACGATAATTACAAGCATAGTTGTAATAACAATGACGAGCAGCCTATCAGTTATATGGATCCAAACGTATACGCTATACATATGCAATGCCTTAATTGAGAATTGTAATTGTAATTGAGAAGAACAACGCTGCCAAAAAAAAAAAAAAAAGGAAAAGGGTGAGGGTAAGAAGTGCTGCAATATGCATTATGACATTATTACAGAGCCAGATTGTTGCTGTTTCCCTCCCATTGCTCAGAATTGATGTTTGACAGTAGAAGTTGAAAGATATATTTTCAAAGGCATTGTGGGATTATTCGTTAATGTAGGTACCAGGACCTCTAGTCATTGCATCTCATAAAGAGTTGTTACTAGAGGAAGCAATATTTTTCAAAGCTCTAACATGAATGAAGAGGGGCAGTTGGAGCCGTCTTTTGGCTGGCGGGCAACTCTTGTAATGAGCCTAAGAGGGTTCCAATTATTCCACTTGCGATCAAAAAGGAGAAGGAGATTACTTCTCTTGCTTCTTTTTTCTTTGACATTTTACACAGTAACATCTTTTGATAGGGGCTGGGGGGAGAGAGGAAGAACGAGTGCCTGATAGTCTTGAACAGGCTCCAGCAGTATAGTCCTTTCTGTCTCACAGAGACAAGGCAATACTTTCTTTATTTTTTTTGGATGTGTTTGTAATAAAACTTCTTCTCCCAGTGCATGGTACATTAGCTTTTTCTCAGACTACATCACCTGCGTGAGACTGAGGGGAAGCTTTTGTATGACCGCAGGCTTTGGCTACAGCAGACTTGACGGCTGATCGGTGCCAGATTTTTCCGCAGAGCTATTGTAAACTGCAAGGAGGAATGTTGGGTACTCACTCACTCGCTGCATTTGTTTTCCTCTTCTACTTAGCATTGTAAGTCATGTTGCACTGAATACAAAAGGGAGTTAAATTATTTGATTGTGTACAGATTTTTTCCCCCCTCAGCCTTTCCCAGATTACAAGTAAAAGCACATTAGATACCCGGGGGGTAACTAAAAGGATTTCTCCACTATAGGACATCAAACTATATCAGCCTAGTAGAAGTAAATGATGGAAAAACAAAAGACAAATAATATTATGTACCACTGCACTGAGACAAAGAGAACTCCTCCAATCTGCATCAGCACAGATAAACATCCACCCCTAAGATATGTTCTTGGTAGATAACAGCTTAGTGTTTGCAACGCACACAAACACAGGCACAGAACTGCACAGAGCGCAGCTTTAATAAGCACCGAAAATTACTACATGTTGTTCATGGTGGCAGAACAAAAGGATTAAAGGCCTTCATTTCAAGAAATCAAGCTATGGATAGGTTGGTGCAGGGTTTAAGATGCATGCCAATTTGAGAGATTTGACTTGATAATATAGTTATAATTTAGGGGAAACAAGCCATTTGCTCAGGTGTATTTGTTTGTTTGTGCCTATGTGTAGAAGTGTGTGTGCCTGTGTACATCTGAGAATACAGTGCCTCTCATTCCCCCGTGGATGCACTGCGGGGGTAGGAGGCAGAGATCCACCGTCTGTTGCTGTTTTCCATGACCCCGTATGTCCCCTCGCAGTTAAAAACGATGTTTGCCCCCAAAGACGGCCCTAATACAAATTAAATTAAATGAAGTCAGTGTGGCTAATCCCTGTGTGTTTCAGCTGCCGAAATACCCCCCCCCCGTCCTAACTCCACCCCTCCCTTACAAATGAGTAGGTCAAGGCTACTACATCTGGACCCCTATCCACTGGCCCTGCTCTCAAGCTGCCAGGCTCCCAGTCCCCGATGGAGGAGACATCAGGCCCTGCTCAGACGGTCTGCCCCACTGCGACTATATGCGTGTGTGTGTGTGTGTGTGTATGTGTGTTTCTGCATGAAGAAAAAAAAAGTGTTTTAATGTAAATCTATGTTGTGTGTGTTGCATAATTCTCCTTCTGACTCACATAGTGTTTATTCCCCTTTGCCTGCTTCGCCTGTGTGCCGGTGTGTTTTTTCGAAAGAGGTTTATTTTTGCGCTTATGCATTTCACACACATTTTTTTTATTGTTTAAATTTTTTTTCATGAATTATATTTTTAAATATTAAATACAAAGAATTCACCTTTATGCATCACAGACACTGTACTGAACAGAAGTAGTAAAATGGAAAACAAGCAGTAGTGTCGTCACAAAGCTTTAGATGTTTTTGTTCTATGTCCTGATAGCAGTCTGTCGCAGACCTGTTAACAAGCTGGATTTACAGATGCAGTGGAGATGTGCAAGCGGCTAATACCCTCCTGTCAATCCCGGCACCGATCGCTGTCTAGAAGGATTCGTCCCAAATATTATCACCAGATGTGAGTCACATTGGAGCACCAGCAAATAGGATCAAAATGCTAACTAGGCCTCCATGGCCGGATCACTGATAGGAGTGGCCCATCTCTGACAAAAGCTAAAAAGATCTGTTAAATAAAAGCCCCTTTCTGCTCTACATACTTTGGCATCAAGCCCAATCAGTAACCCCTGATCTGAGCATCAGCTCTGATTTGTGAGACAAAGTACATCAGCTGAGTTTTAGCAGCTGGTCTACACAGATACTGTGTTTAGGGGGTTTTGGGTTATGAAGGCGGGTGGGTTTTTCATGAGCCGGAGCTTGGGCTACATGTTTGTATGTGTGTGTTGGTGCGTGTTTGTTTGTGTGTATGTGTAGCAACAGTATGTGCATTTGTGTGTGCACATCTCAGCACCTGCACACATGCCCTTTGAAAAGCTCCATCACCCCTCCATCCAGCCAGCATGCAGTGTAAACATGGTTTGTTTGAGCGAGTGGCCTGGGGTTGTTGGATTAATGAGCGCTGATGAAGTTCCACTTGTATCCTAGGTGCTGCCTCCCTATTTGCTGGAGTGGCTGTGATGTGGTAGTGTGTCTGGAGGCAGTGACTCATTCCCTTTACCCAGTGTCAGATTAAGGCATGTCAATAAACAGACCCACTCAATCCATCTCCGAGTGACTGCATCCGCTCACAGAGCCTCCCAGTCTGTAATGAGCTGCTGCAAATCTCCATCCAACTAAAATGTCTGGAAAGATGCCTTGTCACAGTGAGCAAGAGGAAAAAAAACAAAAGAGAGAGCACGGGTGAGATACTACAGCCGTACTGATGTGACTGGCAGCCACCTTTATGCCGCTAAGAGAAACTGTACTAAGGAATGCTCCACCATGTTGCAGAGTGCAAGATCCGCTTTCTTCGCACAGTCATACATTTCTAATTTCTGCTCTCCTCGTGTGCCCCGAGTTAATCAAAAATTAATTCTAAGTTTACCGATTTCAAAAATGACTGAAAGTTATGCTGTTTATTCAGTCGCTGCTCTCGTGTAAGCATTTAAGCAGAATGTGTTTACATAATCTGCAGTGTTTCCGAATGCTTATTTTTAAGGCCCAGCCCACGGGAGATGGGGGGGGGACCTTTGGGAATATCGTGTGCTCTAATTCAACCCCCCGTCACCTCAACACTGGCTGATGTAGGCCACAACTGAGCAGAGAAATTGCTATCTAGTAATTCTCTCAGAAAAATTAAATGACTCCTTAAAACGTGTTTGTAATGCTTATTCCTAGAGGGCCGGAAACCACAAAGTCTACCTGGATTAGATGTTCCCATTGATGTTTCTGGAGCCTATTCAAAAAAAATCACCACCTACCTTTCTCATGCGGCGCCATACACACATTAATGGATTTTGGGATGAGAGGAGTGAGAAAACTTTTCAGTCTGACATCCAAATTAAAGAAAATCCCTCGAGACTTGCCTAAAGGGGAAGTTCCTGCCATTTGAGTTTGATTGGGCTCCACAGGCTTTAAGAAAAGTAAGCCGATTTCTTTGAGGAAACAGCGTTGATAGTCAAGCCTTTTTCTTCCCTCCCCCTTTTTTACTATGTAAAACCATGAATCCTAATGTCACGGAAAACCACAGGTTTGCTTTGTGACCTGCAAACACATACAGCCCTGTACACCGAACAGGTGTTGAATGAAACCTTATCCACTTTCTTGGGCTTGGTTGAGGCAGGAGACACCTATTTGCTCTAATTGGGAGCTATAATTCCATGGGAAAGCCTTAAAAGCAGCAGACAAAAGCAAAACAAAAACACCATCCCAGGAAACCAAACAGCCACCAACAGTCTGAAACATGTTGGGCACAAGCAGTGATTCCCTGTAAGACAACAGCTCCGACTTAAGCCTCTTTAGCGTCAGCCGACTCCACTGGAATGCAGACATCTGCAAATGGGGGCTATTATTTAAAATCTTTTCATCATGCTCAAAGGGAGGGAAATATCTTTGACGTTGAGCAGCTCATGAATAATGAATGCTGTTTCTATCAATGTATGTATAATTAATCACATCTCTACTAACTGGACTTCTGTGGAGCCTGTAGTCCTGAGTGACATGGAGACTGGTCTGGGCTATTGTCTCCGTTTCAGAATAAAAGACAGCCGCGTGGTCTGCAGTTTTCTTTAGATGTTACACACAGGTGGAGCAAGCAACAGAATCGGACGTTGGCTGTTTTCCTTGTTCTTTACGAGAACAGGGTGAGGGGGATTGTTGTGCTGTGAATCAGCAAATATTTGCGCAATTTCACACGGGAAGGCAAGAGGAGGAAATACAGGCAGGAAGGACTGTTGCATTTATGTGTCTGTTTCATTGTTTTTCAGAAAAGCTGCTATTTAGTTTGCTGTTACAATAATGAACACTTAACCAATGTGGTGATGGACACAAGTGACCTCATAATAGCACTTAATTCACCCATTTTTTTCAGTTACAGAGAGTGCCAGAATGCATAAACTCCAGCAGGGCAAGGAAGTCTTAAAAACCTTTCCCCCACAGAATCACTCACTTTCATGACATGATTGATTTTCAAATGTGCTTCTGGGTTTGGGGTGAATTGATGGCTGATGAAGTGAAATGATGCAGACAATGTGGCAGGTTATTTGTCACACATGCACCCTTCTATCACAATTGATTGTGTATAATTTGAGTTTACAGGGGAGTCAGTTGATATTAAATAGTAACAACTCTCTGTATTCATCACAGCTGCCCCCTTTTAGCAGTCAGAAATAGAAAATGTAATCTCATCCACAACCATGGCTGTGCCTCAGGCACTCTTTCACCCTTTTTACCGCTGATCCTCCCTCAGGGGCCGGGGCCTCTCTAAAGGAAGAGGGAAATCTATAATCTAGCAGATGGCAGAGGGTCTATGGGAAATTTTATAATCAGGAAGAAGGTGGTGATGGTGGTCGCTGGGTTAGAGGGCAAAGGTTTCGTAGCTATAGAGGGTTACTGCATCTCAGAGGCTGAAAAACTTTCCTTTTTTTTCCTTACATGGTGAACAATATAAGAAGCAGACTGAATCTGAGCTGCTTAGAGACGTTCCTGGGTGTAGACCTGAAGACGAGGACATCAGGCGCCAGCACAGACCTGCAAGTCAGGGATTGCTGGAGCGGTGCTTTTGTAGGGAAGTGCAAATAGAGGGTGTGTGCGAGGATGTGTACGTGCAAGAGGCTAAAAACTCATATTCATAATGTTCATTTAAAAATGAAATTAAGAGAAAACAAAAACAAACAGAAATAGCAATTTGTCAGTGCCAATATTAAATTTTTAGGTTTTATATGTAAACCTTTTAAGACTTACAGACGCTTATAGGCACTTTCATAGACTGTTCAGCCATTGCTGTAATTCCCTCACATTCTTATTTATTTTTTGGCTCTTTGTTTTTTATCCATATTGACTCTTTAATCGTACCACAAACAAACTTAGAAGGATAATGAAGTCATTCTTTATTCCCTAATTGCAGCTGGTTTTTCCTTTAACCTGCCCAGATTGCTTCCCTCTCATCCCTTCCTTTAACAATGGAATATCAATAACAGGGGACATTATGTTTCACATTTTCTTGTGGGGCCAAAGGGAGTCCTTAATACACAAAGAATAAGGCACAACCACAGACTGCTCAAACACAAAATGGAGGTCTGCGCAAATGCAAAATTTAATCTGACAGTTGTAATAGATTCTTTCTAGTCTGTTTTTCTTTATTTTTAAACTGTGCATTTCAGTGTGGCAGTGAGAGCATTTTGTGTCCACATGGAGTACGCCGGGATGTTTTTTGTCAGTTAAATTGATGACATTTTAGAGTTGCATCCATGACAGATGTGAATCACTCATATCTGTAACTGTTTTACTTTTAGATGGTTAGCTTTAGTCAGTCGACTTCAAGGACGAGTGTCATACTCGCTGTATTTCAGAAAGGGTTGATTGGTTGCATCGGTATTAAAGTGAAACTTAGCCTTCTGTGTTTCTTAAATGACACTCTTTATAATTTTGTTGTTTAGTGCTGGTATTCATGTTTCATTTAACTTGTTTTTTATTGTAATAAAAAAAGAAATTTAATTTTGAGTATAAAGCAAATTGCTATTAGCAGCACATTTTTTTAAATAGCATGTCATTAGTGCATGATGCTTTTTCCTTGTTTGAATGTTACTCTGTGCCATATCAGCTTCAATAATACATACAGTAGGGCAGCTGTGTGACATTTTTTTCTCTCTTTTTCTCTCCTATCTGTGTGACATCTGCTGAACTTGTCGGGTGTTTACTGGTGTAACAACTGGTGTCTTCACTCCCCCACCCCTCCTCTTCTCTCTGGTGCTTCCCATGCCCCTACACAATGAATACACTTGCATCCAGACTTGCAGAACCAATTGTCACGCTGGGAGGAAGGCAAATCAAATCTTACGGCAGCAACTAGGCGAGGAGATTGCTTTTCCTCTCAGCTGCAGAGAAGCAAGTCCATCGTCCCCGTGCTTCGGGTTTTGCCGGAGAGAAAGAAGCAAGGGGTGAAAAGGGGAAAGCTATTGGGCTGCAGCAACTGGACAGCAAGTCTCCCAGAGGTCAAGTCTCACCCATTTCCTCCCATCTTCACCGTCTCTCGCTCGCCACTCTCTTTTCACTCCGCTCCCCACTCATGCTGACAGTACCTATCAGTCACCCGGTGACACCAGGGACTACATTCCTGCCTCCAGCCCTCCAGATGAAACGGAACAATAATTATGGGGATAGAGTGGCTCTGGCCGCCAAACTGGGGCTGCTCAAATCACAACAACACATTGTCCAACCTGATTAAGTAGCCATTTGTGGCATCCTCGCTGTAGTTAAGCAGTCCTCATCCTCTTGCCTGAAACCTGACCTCCCAGCAAGATATACTGACATGTCCTCCAATTTGAGGTCGATTCGAAATGTGGGGGAAGACATCACATTTCTTTACAGGAAGTTCAAGCTATTATTCCTCAAAATAGGCACTACTGACTGACTCATCAATGTTGAAGGATATGCCTTCACATGATAGGTGTTTGCCTAATTCTATTAACAATTTGGTAATGGAGAAAATAAACCAAATTCTTGATTAATGGGGAGCTGTGGAGTGGATGAAAAGCTGGTGTGGAAGAGGTGGTGATTATCGACTGGAATAGTGTGAGGATTCTTTATAGGTTATACACACTTAAGAGTGTTCAATGTAAAATCCCTGCGAGGGAAATGCATTATGAAAAATATAGTTCCATTTCAGTACAGGGACAGCTTGAGAGCAGGGGTATACCGCTTTCCTCTCCAAGGCATGCTCACACAGAACATGTTAACCACACCAATTACAGGCCGCAGCTAGAGTGACATTTACAAGAAATTTTCTGTCTTGTCATTTAAATTAAGTTTTCTTCTTGTTACTCACGCCTTTCATTTTCATTTTTCTGGATGCACAGCCACTGTAGCAGATGCAGCCGTTTAATTTGTGTACACTGTGATCAAAATGGAGGTAATAATGTAACCAGTATATATAAATTCATATATGGTAATAGACCAGTTATTGGCATTTAAATTGGAATAGCGATATAGCTGCTAAGGGAGACAATATGATAGAATACTATATATATACTTTCCTGAAATATGTCATACTTTAGAGATAAAAGTTTAAACCAGTTTAATTAATGATTTATCTGGTTTCCAGTATGTTGCCACTGCTGTTACCTTTGATCTATAAAAGACTCAAGCTGAATGGGAACAAAAGGAGTGAGGGGTAATACAAAAGAACAAACACCGTGTGCTCCAAATTATGGGATAATAATAAAATGTTAATTAAATTTCTTTTTTAATGAATTATCTTCTGTATTGTAATGAGTTAAAGTTTAATTAGGGGTAAATGGTAAAAGGGAAAAGGAATGATATTAACCTTCAGTGCATAAATATATTGCATCATAATTTAACAAACCCCAATCAGAAGCCCATGTTGCACTGTTGCTTATTATCATATATTTTTCCTGCAAAAAAATAATGAGGTATAAAGGAGGTGAGAAGGCAAGTAGGAGCTCATCTGCTTATTTAAGACAGATTTATGTGTGCGTCAGAATATTGGAAGATAAACATGCTTCTGCTATGCAAAAAAAAAAAAAAAATCCTTAAAGTTTACAGCAACTGTGGGGACAAGACCTGTATCAGAATCTGCCAAATAACAATGGCACAGAGTCGAAAATGTCATCAATCTAAAATCTGAACAAACAAGGACATACATTTGCTAGCATTAACATGCTCTTACATTTTTCATAGACTTCACATAGGTCATGGAAGGTATTTGCCAGAGATAAACACTGCACAGTTGATGCTGAAATCCTCTGTATATATATCCTCTGTATATATATATATATATATATATATATATACATATACACACACACACACACACATATATATATACATATACACACACACACACACACACATATATATATACATATACACACACACACACACACACATATATATACATATACACACACACACACACACACATATATATATATATATATATATATATATACACACATATATATATATATATATATATATATACACACATATATATATATATATATATATATATATATACACACACATATATATATATATATATATATATATATATACACACATATATATATATATATATATATATATATATATATATATATATATGTCCCCTCTGCCCCCCCATCCCTACGGCTCAGACTCATCTGCATTGTGGTTTCACTTCTACTCAGATGCTGAAAAAGTTCAGAATGTTTAACCCCATTAACATCTAATAAGGAGAGTGTTCGCACAGTTGCACACTGAGTTTTAATCCAAATCTGTCTGGTCACCATGTATGACAGCTGCAGGGCCACTGCTACCTCAACAGCAGGCCTCTGTCAAATGTGCAGCTCACTTGATAATAAGCAACTGCGCTCCGGTGCCAGCATTAACCTCTCTTCCCATCGACGTGACTTTTTTCAGCAGGGCTTTGATGTCGGTTCACTGTAGGTTTTCATCGGAAGTCAGCCATTGACTCCACTGTTATCAGGATACAGTATCTGTACTGTGGAATTTTAAGTGAAGGCCCTTGCTTTCTTTTAGGAGAAAATACCTGCATCTTATCAAACTTTGTCAAAAGTTTTTTGCATGACTGGGCAAGTCCTTAAAGAGGGTTTGATATCCTATGGCCTTCTGACATCTTACCTAGTCTAAGTAGATGCTTGGCAGATGCAGGGAGCTGCTAACTGTTTAGTTTACACTACTTTCTCTGCCCATGTGCTCTTCTCGTCAGACATTATCCTTGCTAAATAAATGTTGGGAAAAAAAATTAATGTAAGATCTCTTTGAACTGTGTTCTCTAATGTGGGTCAGAGATCTATCGCATGCATATTCTGAAAGCCTTTTCATCTGCAATTGCAAAGTTAAGATTCCCCTGGTACATTCTTAATTTCATCTACTTCTCTTGCAGTTATTTATTTAATATTTCCACATTAATGTCTTCTCAAACATGGTAAAAGTTCAGAGAAGAAAAAAGGGAAACTTTTCTTCTCCCTCTGTCTGCATGATAGTCTGTCCTCCCTAATGACTCAATTTTAAAGACAGTGGGCTGACCAGCAGTGGAGGGAGGGAGCATGGGATCGAGAGCGGGGCGAGTGAACAGGAGAAAAGAGGCTGTGCTCACTGCAGCACTCTCCTCGGCTCTCAACTCCCAGTCAGCCTCTCTGTGTGTGTGCTTTGAAAGAGAATAGGATTCAGCCCTTTGAAAGCAGAGGCTGCTCACCAGGGCCTTTGTGTAAAATAACATCTCTACTGAAAGCCAATTACTGGTAACATTATTTTGGTTGCTTCCATTATTAAAAGTACCTCTCTCTGTTGCCCCCATCATCCCTCCACCACAACCCCCACCCCACCTGCTTCGCCATCACTCTCTTACAGACGGAGAATTATTCCATTGACTCCAGTTACGTGAACAGCAGAGCCCACCTCATTAAAAGGTATGTCTTGATTAGGAATTGTTACCAGCACCTCATTACCATTGTTATCTGTAATTGTTTTATCTAATGAGTGCACAGCTACTGTTGCAGTAGTTTTCACGTCTTCCTGCATGCTCTTCATTTGGCATAATTGCAAGGGGAGGATAAGATTTTAGGATAAATAGTATTACTCTAAAATGCGTTTAGTAGACACTTGTTGAAGTGAGCCACAAAGTCATACTTTCAGATTATTAAATTACGCAGGGCAGCAGAATCTGCAAGTAATGATTTTCATATTTTCAGAAAAGTGTAATACACTTATATACTTTGGTTCATTAATGACACATAAACTTTGAATTTCATCAGGTAAAAAAAAATAAAAATCAACTACTCCATTATTATATTATGTTTAAAACATTTTTTCTGTGATATTTAAGAAAAAAGTCATTAATAGACAATAATTGCATGCAATTTTTTTTTCCTTTGTGAGGAAAAGAGGGATAAATGTTTTCATTGTGTGTCGTTATTCAGTCCACCTAAACCCAGATCTGGGATATGGTTGCAGGAATTCAGGACTGGAGCCTGGGATGGGTTTCATTTAATAATTCCCTCAAGCCAAAGAGGTTTTTGTAACCAGTCTCACTTTGTAAACTATAGTTCTCCCTTTTTACCCGCAGCTATAGAACATTCCAGGCTTCCTTTTGTTTGAGGCCATCCCAGCCTTTTGAAAACCCATTATGGCAATTTCTCCCCAAAAGAATCCCTGCATTAATGTAAACAAAGAGCATTCAAGTGTGGGCCTCTGCAGCATACTACAAAGAAATCCCCTCAGGAGCCAGGGAGCCTCTGGTCTGGGACAGGTGCAATTACAGTGATAACATCAGAGAGCCAGCATTACCTCCACTGCAGTCCTCTCTCCCAGACCGGAGAATGCGAGGCTTGCACCATGGAATGCAGCTACCTTGTTCTGTCCTTTGCTTCCTCTATATTTTTTGTGCACTTCTGTTTACCTTCATTTTCTTCTCAGTCTGTTTTCTTTCTCCTCTCTAACCTCCTGTCTGTCCTTACAGAAACTCATTCATGGTTTTTTTTCCTGTCTTGCATGAACACATGTTCATATATTCACCCCTATTTAGTGTTGTTTGTAAAGCAGAATTTGTTCCAGTGGGATGGAAATCAAATGAAGGGAAATCACGCTGTTACTGTGCAGCTGTTGATTGTGCCCCCACACCCCACCCTCTTTATTGACTGTGAGCCCCAAACAAGACAGATGCTCAGTTTGTATGCTTCCAGCATTTTCTACATCCATCTTCCTTCCAGGAATTCCTGATTACTGCAGTATTTGTTTGATTGTAGTGAGTGAGTGCCTCCTGTTTGTTCAGTGCGATGTCCTTGAAGTCAGTGCATCCATCCAAAATGTCTCTGGCTGAAACATCCTGTGGCTGGTTTACTATCTATGAAGTTGAAAAATGTCCACGTACTCCAAGAAGGGATTTTAAAATCGGCAGATTTTAAACTCCCTTCATATTACATGGAAATGCAAACAGAAGCTGGAAAGAGGTTTTGTTCTTTGTGAAGGTGTGGCGCTAAACTTAGACTTGCAGCCAAAGTATATTAGTATCCATCTGCTTCAAATTCATGGGAATGCACCGTGTTAAAGAAAACAAAGAAGTCCAATGAAAACATAAAAAGAGACACAAACCGAAAGATAGACATGTCATTGCCAACCATTAGAGCCACCGGGATGAAGAAGAGCATGTAATAAGGTGAGGTGACAGTTAATCAACATTTCCCTTTTCTCCCTCCTGGCCCCCATGTAGCACATCGACATTCAAGGACCTGGAGGGGAACAGTCTGAAGGACAGTGGCCACGAGGAGAGCGACCAGACCGACAGCGAGCACGATGTCCAGAGGGGACACTATGTTGACACGGCTGTCAATGATGTGCTGAACATGACTGTTCCTCCTAATGTTTGCCAGCTGCCAGACCAAGGTAAGAAAATCTGTGTCTGTTTGTGTTTATGTGTGTTTGTGTACTGTATGTGTTTAGAGAATTGCTACATCGTTTGGGATACGTTTCAAGTTTCAAGATAAGACCAGCGTGTCTTTTTGTGTGCCACTGAGACTGTTCTCATGCTACCGGAGCATCTTTTAAGATGCGTTTACCCATTGGAGGTCTCAGATGTGCGAGTATATGAATAACACCACAGGTCTTTTGTCTTTGATGTTGGTGCGGTTAATGTGAGGGATCTCTGACGGCAAAGGCTACCCTTTGATATAGGCTTAGCCAACGCTATTGACTGATAGCAGCCATGTGGATGAGCTGACTTCAGATGTGCTTGAATGGCAGCAATTAGGCTCATAAAGGTAGAAGGTGGAAATCTACATATCTCCATGTGCCCTCATCCATTATTCAATTGGATCATTTAGCAGAGAATTAATGTTGATGTTTCATTTCTGACTCACCATTTAAAAAGACATCCACTTGGCTGGCAGAAGTCAGTGTAAGGGTCATGTTCATTCTTAACTACTGCCAGTCAGACTGAGGTAGAGGGTGGGTCAGTTAGAGGGAGAGAGGCGAAAAAAACAGCAGGATAAAGCTGTCTAGAGCGGACCAGGATGTTACTATATGCACCTGAGGGTATTTACTGTACTCAAAGGAAGCACTACAGACACAGGTGCAATGGCTCAGAAGAGCGCAAGAGTCAGTGTGTGAAACACTGCAGATATTTTAGGATAAGCCCCCATTAGCAATTTCATTCATAGCGAAAGGGAAACAATGGACATTTGAGGACAGTCCTACAGATATCCCTTTGCATCGGAACTTTACATTTGCACCGTGCCCCAATTTGGAAACTGGTGCCAAATTTAGGTTTTCCTTCCTCATTTAACGTTGACATAATTTTGGTTCCTTTTTTCTAACACTGTCCTAGTATGGCTGTCTACTTTCTCACTACTCTACTTTCTTCTTCCGTAGCTCATACAGTGAAAAAAATTTTTAATGAGCAAGAGATAACGAAAAAGGAATGCAACTTTATAAAAAGCATAAAGAAATGAAAATTATGTGATTTTTTTTTTAAAATTATTTATCTGTTCTGTCTATTTTTGTCAGTGGACTGTGAAGTGTGTGGGTGTGGTTGAAACAGCGGTAATGGATATCTGTAGGCTCTTTCTTCTCTGGTTCCTGGCATATTTAACTAATCACATTCTTTACTTGGAGAAGTCTCTCCGTTGATATTGCTTGACTGGGTAATAATAATATTATTCAGCCTACATTTTATGTTGTTCACGCACTGAGTCATAAACATGGATATGCCTTCTTGGCTTGTAGTTGACACCTTGTAATGACTTAGCTGAGAAACGTATAGGGTCAGAGAGTATGATGACCAGTAGAATCAACTTGTGCTGGGTGTTACCCAGGTGGCACCACACGATAATGAACAGTGAAAAGTGAAATTGCTGACTGCTGGTTCTCGGCTGTAATTACTTCAGAACTTGCAAAAAAAAAAAAATTCTTGCGTCTTTAAAAACAAAAAAACAAACAAAAAAAAATGCCTGCTGACGGGTCTTCTAGTAGTGGGATTTCATTATTGGAGACAATTAGAAGTAATGTTCATAAAGAATATTACAAGTGGGGAGAGCTCTCTGAGGCAGATCTTTTTTCATTAACACCACCAATGATTGCATCTGTTTCAGCAAAATGGATGCATGCCTCCTGAATTTGTAATGTAGCACCACATTGCCGGTAAAAGGGAACAACAGGCTATTTCACAGTGTCTGTCCTTTCCTTTGACCAGAACAAATAGATGATAATGAGGTATCTGTTTGGAATTACAATTTGATGGGTTGTTATTTATTTATTTATTATAACTTTTAACTCCGCACTCACGTTTGGCCTCTAATTTTCTTTAGTAACAACTCAACAAAATACCTTAGTGGCATCTATTTTTCCCATTGCTTTTGGTAGTCATTCTACAGCAGTCACACCACACCACAAAGTAATGAGAAGCTGGTTATAGCTATTAAATAAATTGGGCAAAGAGCACATGTGGAAATGTAATGACATTCCAAATGAAATCATATTTCTATTGCAATCTCAACGGTCTAATTACACGGGTAAGGGGCATGGTGGTATGACATGATGGGCTGGTTTGGCATGATGAGTAGTTCAACAGTTGTGTCTCTCCTGTTGTATTAGGATTTGACAATATCATTTTTTTTGCCGTTTCTCAGGAGAACACCAGCTTTGTCATTTTCATGCTTCTTTTTTCCTCTGTTCAAACCGTTTTGAGTACAAAGGCAGAAATAGAGCAGTTCAGGTTTATATAATACGAGAAGGGAAGCGGTTGCAGTCTAGCAGAGGTAAGATTTTATTTTGAGCTCATCTGTTTTAATTGACAAAAATGGACACTATCTGCCAGTTCTACTGAGTGAGTGGAGGGAATTTTCAGAAAACAAATAGGCATGTTCACTAAACACCCTGCTGTTTAGATGTCTTCTGGGAGTAACTGTGTTGTATAGTGCACCTCTCCTGCCAGCGAAAGCAGAAAACAAGTTGAGAGACTACAATTGCCAAAGGACAACAACACGCACAAGCTGAGGATAGAAGAGGCTTGTTTTTTGTGTGTTTTTTATTGTTCTGTTTTCTTGTGTTGATAAGCACTGAGAACAAAAGGAAGCCGAAAAGGGAAGGGAGGTAGGGTTAAACTCTCTGGCTTTTACAGTGCAAATGTTTACTGTTCCCAGTGTCATGTAAAGATGTTGTTTGCCCAGGAGACAATCTGTTACCTTCACACAGCGACCCTGCATCCATGTCATCTTGTTGACTTTCATGTGGGAATCCATTCATGTGACGAAATTCACCTGCTAACTAAACCAGCACTATCAGTGTGGGCATTTTTCCCTTCTAAAGCAAGGAGTTTGATATTTAGCTTTTGTCCATCTGTTGTATGATTTTTCTTTTCCTTTTTTGTCAGTGACAACTTTTCAACGTTATTCATTTTTCCTGCACCACCCAACACCAAGGTAACTTCCAACGAAGTGCTTGTGAAGAGATTTTAGACTTAAATCTGAGTGAATTTGTTGAATCCCTGCCAAGAATCTAAAGAGGCGTGTGTACTCTTTTTGAAAACCTGACCTCAACCATCCTCACCCAGTGGATTAGATTAAGGAAGTATCAGAAGTACAAATTGCATTAAATCTCTTAAAATCTATAAATGAAAAGATATCTTTAATGTGCATTGGCTCCCCTCATATCTGCCAATAGAATAAAAATGGATGATATCACTGCAACTATAAATTGAGAAGAACAGCTATATAAAATGAATTCTTCTTTATCTTTATAGGCATGTCTGTGAAGTTAGGGGGATTTGGTTGAAATGTGCGACATGCTAGCTTTGGTTCTGTATAACTATTAGTATCAAGGGAGAAGCGAGAGAGCGGACTCTAAAGGGGCTGTGACAAAGGGAGATTAATCTATTTTTTTCTTGACATCCTTTGATTGTCATAGCTCAGACTTTAATTCATATGGATATGGATGAGCCATGGATTTCAAGGATTAAGATTCATGTATTGTTAAATTGCTGAAAATATCTCTGCAGGACGGAATGGGGAGGGGGGTGATGTCATTTTACAGTGTCCAGTTTAGTTTTTTGTGATGTCAGATTTGGAATTGTATCCAGGTCAGTGTGTAAGTGTTCTTCAAATAAAATCCCTTCCTCTTGGCTTATTAGACTCAAAGGGATCCAAGACTGCTCAATTAGCCAGAGCAGGGAACAGGCCTCTTTTATTTCTGACATATTCCTTGGCCTCCACCTCCAGAGAATATCTCTCATCTATCTGTTAGCTCCCTATGGGTGTGTGCCTGAAGCTGGAACCCAGGAATGGAAGCCCCCTCCGTGGGCTGCAAAATTCTCCATATTCCCTTCTTCCATCACCAGATCCACAGGGTTTCACTGTTCCTAATTGATTTCAACTCCCCCCCCCTCACTTTTTCTTTCGCTTTTTCTCTCTCCCTCCATATGTCTCTCCATCTTTTTTTTTTCTCTTCTGTTTCCATCTACTGACTGCAAACATCTCCAACCCACATCTCCCAACTTTGTGCCAGTCAAGCAGTTCCCTTTCCCTGTTGAATTAAAGAAAGAGTAAAGGCATCTCACATGTTCCTGCTGCAAACTTGCCCTAAATTCACCACGGGAACATTTCTAGTTTGCAGTTCTCTGATCTACTAACGAAAATGCTGACAGGTGTCAGAATCAGGAAGGCAACAGGAACAGGGCTGTGCTGACAACACGAGAAGGGGAGAGAGAGTCTGTGTGTGAGGGAGACAGAGATTGAGAGATGAGCTGAGAGTCTAGTAAGCAGTCTTAGTGAGAGAAAATAAAAGGAGGAAAAGAAGAAACAATCTCTCTGACAGGTGGGAATGATTTTTTTCCCTCCCTTTCTCTCACTCCAAGGTAACTGTGTATGTGCTAGAGGATTTGACTGATTCTCAAACAACATTTGATTGAATTAAGCATCAAAATTCTTGTTGTGATTTAGACTGGCAACGACACGTGCATACTTCATGATTAGATTAACATATAAACTCTATACTGGGACCATCCATTTTGATTTGGATTTGTCTAATCTAATGTGGAACCAGTGGAGGTAAAATGGCTGACAGTGACAAAGAGCTCAGTGCATTACAAGCATTAAGGAAGATAGAGTGCAAACACCCTGCATGCTCAAGCACACCAGAGAATGCTCGCGAGCAGGTGTAGTGAACTCTGTAATGAACAACCTGGATGTAGATTTTGCCTCTGAGGTGTGGAGACTTAAGGAAAAAGATGGAAATAAAATGTCATTTCATGCTGTGTCCATCTGTGCTCATCTTTTTTTCTTTTTTTTATCTTGTTTACATCGCTGAATAAAATTGTGTGACTGTGAAGTCTTGGCTCTGTCATATTATAATTATATCTAGCAATATGAAACAGAGCTGACTAATGTTGATCTTTGCACGTGGTAGAGAAATTCTTTAATATTAAGGATGTGATTTTTTTTAAATTTATGTATCACACTGTGAAGAAGAGACTCCTTTTTGAAGGCTAAACTAAACCATTAATTTATATTAAAAATACTTAAACACCCAAAGAAGAGCAGAACAAAATGGGATGCTTTTTGTTAACTTTTTACAGGGAGCACCTCTGGCTGCTCCTTCTCAGCTACCACAGATACAAACAAAACGTGCATGCAACAAATCTTAATTTCCACCATCAACTGCAAACATATAGTAATGTGATGATACTATAATGGCTTCCCCTGAACCTACACTCTGCCAAAGCTCTCCTGAATATACCCAGTGTATTTAATCAGCTCAAGAGGGGACTGCTTATCTCTTTGCACTTGTCATGGATAGCGTATTGAACATATCAGAGAGAGAAATGGGAATAGTTCATTATTTTCTAGGGCTCACAATGAGCCTGATGTATCTCATTGCAGGCCCTCCACTGACAGCTCATTTTCTAGACAATCCTGGCATTCAGTTCACAACGCGGCAGGGCAAGAGAGCGAGCGCGGGAGAGAGAGAGAGAGAGAGAGGAGGGAGAGAGAGGGAGGAAACACAGAGGCAGAGAGAAAATAGGGCTCCGGATCTCCATTGCTTATTCATGATGCTGTGGCATGCTAGGTGTGTTAATAATCTCCGCAGAAACCAAGTGAATCACCGTTGTTTGTTGAACACCTAGCAAAGCTGGGCCCCAATCGACAGCAGATGGGAAAACAGGGGGATCAGGATGATCCCAGACAGAGGGAGGGAGATTAAGAACAGGTAATGTGCAGAAGTTGATGGGGGCCGAGTGTGTAATAAAGAGAGAGGGGAGAGTACCTGAATTTTAAACCTGTTTGAGAGTGTGTACACAGTGTATTGAGTGTGTGTGTGGCTGAGGCTGCAAGTGTGTGTCTTTAAAGGTTAATCAGGGAAAGAATGGGAAAGAGAGAGGGGGGGGGAGAACGATAAAGAGATGGCACAAGAGTGAAATACTAGGAGTTGGGGAAAATCCAGTGAATTGCAAAGAGCAGAGCTCTGGTGTGTGTCTGCAGTCTACCTGCTTTTTGTGGCTCTGATTGATTCGAGTCCTTGTCTGAGAAACTGAGGTAGCAGCCAGTATTGTCTTTTTAATTCTCTGAGATCACCACATGCCATGACCCCTTCTCCACTGCAATACAAAGCAAGCAGTTCTAAACACTTTGCATTAAAACGGAGGGCTGTATGACTCATTTGTACTGAAATTAAACGTAATAAAAAATATGTTGACAATAATTATATAATTTTATAACTAGAATTAAAGCATTTTACCCTTCCATCTTTTTGGGAGAGTGACATCAACACTCTTCTCATTACTTCACTTTATAAAAAAATATGTAATATAATAATAACACCCACTTTGTAATAAATCTGTTTCAGTATGTTTCGCAGGAATCTAGACAATCTCAACATTGTTATGTCTTTATTTTGACAATGTTTTTTGTGGCTTCCTGCCAAGGACAGGTGATCAATATCTGATGTTATCTTCATGTACATGTATTCAATATAACTAGAGGTTAACAAAGAACCCTCGTTGCAATGGTGTTTGTTATATTTAAAGTTTTCACTCACAACCCCGCTCCACAGTATGATGCAGCAAATGCAAAAACTGTCCTGACTGCAAAAGGTTCCTTAAACAATGTGGTTTCTCTTTTAAATGTATTTGTTTACATCTCCGTTAAATGCACCTTTTAAATGTACTCAATTTCTCATTCCCACGTTTCATGAAGTGTTTTCTGTGAAGTGAAAGTTACAGACACTTCCTCACAAGGGCAGCGGTGACATTTCAGCAGTTGACCTCTGACAAAGTTCTCGAGAAGTCAGGAAAGAAAGGGGAATTTAAGGGATTTTATTTTAGAGCAACAACATTTGAGGAGGGTAGAACCATCAAATATTTAACTGAGAGGCGTTTTTCTTTTCTTTTTTACTTTTTCCAAGTGATTGTTATAGTAGACATAATGACATGATGACAAAGTTCCCCCCAGTGACTCGGTGAGTAAACCTCCCCAAGTCACATTTTTGATTAACCAAGTCTTAATCACAGCACAGTCATGCCATAAAATAGAAGTGGACTGGCATTTGTGCCACTCGTAGCATGATGGACTATGCTTTATTCTATGGACTTTTTCTGTTGTTGCTTGGAAGCACTATTCTAAATATTCTAATTGTGAGACTTTACTATATTAACTCTACTGGCTGCCGGTCAGCTGGAAGGGGGGTTGCATTCCCAGCTGATAAGCCATTGTTGTCTGTTGTGTCAGGAATGTATTTTGTTTGAGTAAGTTGGCCACCCAAAACATTCCACGCCTTGTTTAGAAAACAGTAGATAGTATAACTCTGGAGCACATCCTGATCCTCTGTTGACAAGATGAGGTACTACCATGAGCCCACAAAACTCCTTTAAAAGCATGACTTACCACAGCTTTGTTGCTGGAATTGTACAAATCTAGACTGATACTTTGTTGAGTAAACAGCCTGATGAGGACATACTATACACATAGACAAACTCAAAGGACCCTTGGTGTGTGGCTGGAAGTGGGCAGGATAGTCACAGAGTGACTGCCAAAGCAAGGCTTGTATTACAGGGATCCCAGGATATCAGACACCAGGCGGCCTGTGCTCCCTCCAGGCAGGGCAGAGTCTGGCAGCTGGCCCATAGCCCAGATAGCTATAATCAGCTCCATTACCTGTAGCACTGACTTCCATTTAGGAGCCCTCATAGTGGAACTATGGCTTCACTGCGGGGATTAAGGATACTGAGAAATTTAGGAAAAGTACAAAGCATGCGGTTGCACATGCTATATCTGCACCTGCTGCAAACACACACACACATGTATGTATGTATGTATATATATATATATATATATATATATATACACACACACACACACACACACACACACACACACAGGACCTCATTCATAACTGCATGCCACACTAACGTGTAGTGAATGAATGGAGAGAGATTTTCTGGGCTTTAAGTGTCTTGGCACGAGGCCTTTCTTTTATCTTCACCCTCTGTGAAAGGAAAGATTAAGAATATATTCTGCTCTGTTTAAGGGGAAAATCAGCTGTCTTTTGACAAGTACATTGTAGCCCACAGTTTTCTGTCCAGAATACAAAGAGACATTTATCACTGCAGCTGGGGTAAGGGAGGAAGAAGGGGGAGGGTCTCCTGCGCTGCAGCAATGTGCATTTCTTTTTTTAACCCCTATTTCTTCCTTTCTGTGGGAAAAACACTACACCTCCATCCTCCTTAATCCATTTGCGATTTCATCTGTTTTATTTTTCCTTTAATGTTGCTTCCTACCCCTAATTGCCTTTGTCTTCTCCATCCTGATTTTTATCTTAGTTCTCATCACCTTCTTTCTCGTGACATTATAGCTCAGATGGAATATGTAACAGTAATATGTAAAGTTATGTCGTCCTTCTCAGTTGTGGCAACAAAAGGTTACTACCTCAGGCAGAGTGCTATAATATTTCCATATTTTTCTCTCCTCATGTATATTCAGTGAGAGTGTTTTTTTTTTCTGTAGCATTTTACTTTTTGAAATGCAGAAATTCTCTTCTTGAGACTTTGCATATGCTATAAAACAGCATGGAAGATTGTGTTCATTGGATTTGGACTTAACATAAGTTAAACAGAGGTTAAAGGGAAGTCATGGAAAACCACCACTATCATTACTATCTTCCATTTACCAATTAGTGTCAGTGTTCTCCTCTTTTGTCCCCTGGATGACCTTGCAGAGATGAGCTCAGTGTGTTGTAATTGAGCATTTTGAGTCAGCCTCAACAGTGGTAGGCACCGTGTGGTTGCTAGTAACCCAGATTATAAACTATTGATGAAAGAGGGAGATCACAGTAACGGGGAAGGGGAAGCTGCTGAGTTGTGTGTGGATGCAGATAGCATCCCTGAGCCTTTTCTTGGCCATCAGGTTCCACTAGTCCTCGCAGGCATTTTGTCTTTCTGACGTGTCTTCATAATCCTCTGTGCTCTGTTTATTTCTGACTCAGCGAATTAACATGCACCCTAGTGATTCAGATTAAGGGAGCGTATATTGCTGTCTTAAAGGGGTCTTCTGTGTTGATTAAAGATTAAATTATAATGCAAATAACCTGCACACCACATCAAGTTCAATCTGAACTACTCTGGCATACATACAGTGTATTCAGTCTGTTTGGACTTAGTTCACTGGTGCAAAAGGTCAAGAACTGAACTGACTCATAGTGATATTTCTACACTGTGGTGTAGCTGGCGGTGGTGGATAATCAAATTAAGTAAATTTATCAGCATTAAAAAAACATTCACAAAGGCCCTCTATTTCTGCATTGTGCTGCTAATAAGATATTTCCTTAAGGCTGCCACATATCTTTCTGGGCATTAACCTAATTATCATATCACATTAGTATATTATGTAAAATCAGGTTAGTGTGAAACATGTAAATACTGCAGTAACTGTTACATTAATCTGCTTAGTTTCTGCTTGGAGATAGGGTTGATAATATATATAAAAAAAAGCGCTTTTGATCAATTTCAGGAGGTTTTAATGTTATTCATTTTATGTATAATTGAATGGGAGAGAGAATCCACTCAATGGAAGCATCTTGCCAGCCAAATCTGACATTTTATACCACTCTGTACCCCACCTCTTTAAAGGGGAGGATAAAAGGTAATGAGAGAGGTCGGTTGTTACATTTAATAGCAGACAGAAATGTCCCAGAATGGCTCTTTTTTAATGATGTGCCTCTTCTCGTGCAGTCCTCGTTAAGGATGAGATCAGAATGCATGGAGAGGACAGGGAGGGAACCATGGCCATATACTGCATACCACACCACCACCCCACCACCCCACCCCTCAAGATCTGCAGCGAGGGGTCTCAGGCTCCTTTGTGTGTTCTCCAGCTCATCTTAGAAATTCAGTGCTCGTCTGTATTCAGCTCACATCAGCATCAGAAAATAAATAAAGCAAGCAATCAGGCCATGACCTCTTATACCCACAGTACTTAGAGACCCCCCACTAATACCACCCTTCCTCCCCTCCTCCTTCTCCTCTGTTGCACTTTACGTAGGTTTAACTAGCTTGGATTTGCAACTGAATGTCAAGCTTGGTGTTTTGGCTTTACCACAGGGCAGGTTGTTCCTCAGCTGTCTCTAGAGAAAAGGAACTCAAGGATCGAGAGGAGCAGGGGAATTGGATCTTTGACACCTGTCACTTCCACTCTGCTGCACCTTGCTCTCTTGCCACACATAAGGACTTTTCATGTCACAGCTCAGCATGTTATCATGAGTGGGCACAGGGGCTGAGAAATCCAATTACTACCACTGTGTCAGACCCCTGCTATCATCCTTATGTATGCTATAGTCATGTTCCTTAAATCAGAAAAGATGTGCTTATTAGTTCTTTCTCTTTTTCTTCAGGCCAGTCTTCCACCTCCATTTCAATCTGTGTCTTAGGTAGTGCTGTAGCTCTCCTCATGGACTGCCTCACCAGTGACACTCCTCTATATAGTGTAGCACTGGCAGGTGGGTGGCTAATGCTACACACATTGGTTGTGACTGTCTTATATTAAGTGGTATCATGGTGCAAAGCTCACTGTGGTGGATAATGGAGAACCTGGGAGAGAATCAGAATGCCTCCCAGATGCCAAACAGATTGGCCTTTGTGACAGAGAAATGGAAGTGCATTAGAAAGTGTTAGAAGGCCTCCTTCCTGCTTTTCCTCTACCCAGTAGGTGGAAATCTAATGCATCTCTACACAATCGAGACCTTGCTGTGTTTTTCGTATTTCTTTTATCTGCTGCTAAGTGATGCTGTCTCTCTGGTTCACTAGAAAATAGTGAAATTGTTTTTTTGTTCTTTTTTTCAAGCCATGACCTGCTTTGCCATGGTGGCCCACCTCCTCTTACTGTATTGATAGCCTGCCCATCATACCGCATACTACCGCAATCGCAATGTTAGTGTCGTATTTTGAGAAATGTGTTTTTTTTTTGTTCTTTTTCAAAAAAGGAAGAAAAAAATGAAAAACATAAGGACATGAGAGAGTCAGAACCATGCTGGTGCTTCTATGACAAGATAAAATGGAATATAAAACAGTCCTGGCTAGCGTAATGTGGCTTCACATTCAGTCATGTTCACTTTGTATTAATTATGTAAGGCCACTCTTTTGAGGCAAAGCAGAAGTTCACAGAGGGAGAAGAAATCTGAGATATTGGTTTTCTGCCCGGTGTGCATTTCAGATGGCTAAAAGAAATAACACTCAAGAGATGAAAAAGTAATCATTTCTCACTATGAGGAAATGTTTGCACCAAAAAAAATAAAAAAAATAATAGTAATAATAATAATATAAAAAAAACAATTAGAATTCTTGGTAGTTGTGAAAAAAAAATGAAATGGACTTCCTGTTCAGTAAAAGCCCTATACCACACAAAGCAATGTTTTCCATCTTCCAGTGTACTCTCACCTTGACATTAGCACTTTCTGATTTCTCTCCTGGAATCTTTATGCTTTTATTAGAGTTTCAACTTTCATTAAAGAACATTTAATTGTCAGTCTTAGATCACATTTACGCCTGTCTTTACCACAAAGTTGTGACACAGTATATTAATAGTCCTTAGTGCTTCTATCCTTAAGCCAACTCTCCTTCTCCTCAGCATCCCCACTCACTATGTACAGTAGCTTTCATCTATCCGCCAACCCCATTCATTGATGTAATTTAAGAGTGTGCCCCTTTGCTTCTCTCAGACTCAAGGGTTTAGGAGCAAATTAGCTCGCTAGCTCGGTCAAGCTTAAACACAGAAATGCTGCATTTGTTCCAGTGTATTTAAAGATGTCCTCTGTAGATGCAATGTAGGAGAAACGAGCCAAGCAGACAGAGGCGGGCAGGCAGGCGGTCTGGATGGCTGGCATTGTGGAGCGGGCAGTTTTGCAACAGGGACGCCGGCAGCCTGCTGTGCTGGGTTTGAGGGGTGTATTGTATTGTTGCTGGGGGCCTTCAGTGCCTGAGTACAGGTTAATTTGAAGATCATCATTAGAAGGGCAATTTGGCTGCTTAGAATTTACAAGGGCAAATTTGCCATGCCATTGTAGCACAATGTACATGAAACACACTGCTTGAAAGCATACAGTGGCAGATGCAGTCAGTTTAGAAAAAGACTCTTTTAATCTTTCATTGGTATTGTGTTGCTTCTAAACTCTTACTGCTCTTAATGCTGGTTAAAAAAAAATTGCAAAGATAGTAATTGTGAATTATACCATCTGTTTTCTCAGGAACCGAGTGATCCAAGCAGACCTCTAACCGTATTATAACCATTCTTACAATTTCTGTTGGTAATACAAAAATATGGAAATAAAGCAAAGCTTTTTATATGATTTACAGTGCTTTTCCAATCAAAGAAAATCGCAATTTTGTCCCTGGAACCTTTGAAAGATTCCTTCATGCATGAGCTTTCCCCACCCCCCCAATAAAATGCAGTTTCAATTGGAAAAACATCAAATTACGTGAACAAGATGAGCCCAAATTTAAGATTAATTTTGACTTTAATTGCCATTTTTAATATATTAAAACACTTCTAATCCAAAAATGAAATTTCTCTGATGAAATTCATCACTGCATTACATCCTTGATTAGTTTTTTTTTCTTGGAAAGTTATATATGGGCACAAAATTATCTAATTTACTACAGTAAAGTTATTAAGTTGATTTCTTTTTTCCTGTGACAGTGTTATGGTTGGCATCATTATCTTGCAGCACAAGAAACCACATGCGTAGTACAAATTCTTTTATAGTCTGTAGTTATTAGCTGTACAGAATTAAGGAAATATATAATAAAACTCCAATCAAACTACTTTTAATAACCTTTCAGTATCTGATATGTAAGTGAAATATTTAAGTCCAAGTGTTTTATTTTTGCTTAGTTGCCTAACAATGACAATTAGCCCTAAGGACAGTGGTTTGACTGAAACAGCAAATCCTGAATAAAATCTCATTGGGATTTGGGATAATAATAAGTATTTTAGTGTCAACTGGGGGATGTACACTGTGCGAGTGTAATTTTCTCAGCCACATCTCTGTATATTGTATGATTTGGCTAATTTCCTGGCAGACATGATACTAGTCTTCCCAGAGGTTTTCTGGTATTTTGTGGACATGTATGTCTATTGTTCTGGTGATGGAGCCTATGTTAATAACCTTTCTGCTACCTCTTTAACACAGGACAGCTGTGCACAGCCAGGCTTAGTTCTTTATGCCCTTCTGTCTGGGTTAAATCCAGTCCAGAGTGCCTATTGAGAGAGTTAAATGGTCACTGGCTCATGTAATATATGAAAACCAGGGCATAAATTCTGATATCTGCTCAAACAAGACCTGACCACTGTAAATCATGCTCCTTCAAGTGTTCTTTATTTCATGACCAGAGCCAAGGGTAATACTTTCAGAGCCTTTAAAACTGTTACTGAGACACTGCAACCTCTAGGAGCCAGTTATGGTAGGAGTAGGGCACAATAAGGTGAGAGAATTCTCTCAGCAAAATAGTATTTGTTGCCAGGGCATGGAAACCAGCCCACCCACGTATGTCATAATGACAGCCAGTTCACATCGTTTCCACTACATCAAGCAGTCCATTGGCTAGTGATCCTGCTTTTGAACAAAACAGTGCTCTGCAATGACATAGTGATTTATAAAACAGCATAGCGATCACTTTTTTTCATCCCGCTGCTGTTACACAGCTGTTAAACAGATGCCGTTTGTACCAATTTGGAGGCTAGTGCATTGTTTGTCAACACCACTTTGGAAATTCATTCTTTATACCCTGGCCCATTATAGAAAGCTCTAGCTTTGCTGGAGAGGGCAGCAGCAAGGGGAGGAACACGCAGAGGAAGTAAAAATTTGCAGAATTTGGCAAGAACTGTTGCTAGCATTTAAAACGATTATTGACAAGCATTTAGCACGAAAATAAACTGTAAGACTGGCTCAAAATGAAGTTGACTTGCCATCTTACATCAGGCCTGGTAGAAGTGACAAGCTGTCAGACACTCTGCAGTGCTGGACATATTAGACTGTGAATTTGTTCTTGATAAATTGACTGCTGCTAATGCTCAGGAATATAACCAAGGCCCTATGAACCCCAGGCTTCAGCAGTCAGTACAAGACAGTACTAACAAGGCCACACAGTGTGTCTAATTTTCTTGACAATTAATAATTGACTGGGAGAACTGAAGGAATTCTGAACAGATAGGCAGAAATTAGAGAAAGGTTTTTGGGTGAAGGATTCATTTAATTACATCAACGTATGTGAGACAGTAGAACTGATTAGATGAAAGAGGAAGACAAAAGGAGAGGACGCATAAAGGATGGCCTTGTGCAGGGAACTGTGAGGGATGAATTAGAGGGTTTCAGGGGGGATAGCTTGATGTGACTGAACCAGATGCTGTAGGGAGAAGGAGAGGACTCGATGCTGTGCAGAGAATGATGGCTTACGTGGCGCAGTAAGGGTGCCCCTCTACTGTTTGTAAAAACAAGACCATCACACTCCATCTTGCTGCTCCCGCAGGAGCCAAGCCTCAAGGCTGATTTATGGCCCACAGACTGAATTGGCTGGCTGGGATGACAGCAGTGCTTGGACTCTCCCTTGTGAGTAGTGTAGGAGGCTGCTTGGCCAAGCCTCAGCCTCAGCTGGCCGTAGAACTGTCCTTTGCTGTAGTTAGGACTGACTAGATGTTAAGCTCTATTTGTCGTGTTAGGATCGGATAAGACCAAACCTGTTAGGTCTTGAGCATACTTTGATCTCAGAGCACTAGCCAGCCACAGACAGTCACCCTCTGTTCGGTTGGTGCAATTTCTTTTTTTTTCCTCCCTTGTGATGCTTTCATCAGCTTTTGCATTACAGGCTCCATCAAGACTCTGTAGTAACAATTTAGATTTAATCATGCTTTGCCTTGTGACTGCCAGGATGGAAAATTAATATGGAGAGGAATTAGAAAACAGCCCTCTCATTGTTAAAGATACTGTGGAATACCAAGATGAGATCAGAAAAGGGAACATTTTAGCAGCAGATGAAAACCTCCTGTACGCCACACAGAAGGACTGTTGGCTGTCCTCAGAAAGTGTCCTCAGGACTTTGGTCACATTTATAAATTATGTGCAGGTTTTTTTGGATTTTACACCTGCACTCTCACAGTGAAATGATAGGGGGAATGACAGCGTTGCCGTTTGAGTCAACACAGCAGAATAATAATTGCCTTTTTCGACTATTTGATAGTGTTGCTACTGAATATTTAATGGGTATTAATATCAAAGACAATGAGGTAACAACAGAAAAAAACAAGCAAAAAAAAAAAAATCAAAGGGAATTGGTAAAGTCTGTGGAGGCTATAAGTAAAGCGTAGCGTGGTTTAAATTAGTCCACATTGTTTCCTTTCATAACAGCTACATCACAGGAAGCTGTGATACTGTCTGGCTGTCTGTTTAGTAGCATCTGTTTTTATAAATCAGTTGAAATCCATTGTTTCTGCTACATCAAAAATGTCAGCAAATAGAGGGAGTACAAAAAAAGTAGTTTAAGACAAAAGTGCCATTCTTTGTAGAACGATTTATCATACCATACTGCTGTTCCTGCACTGCTGTGCGTGATTCTTTTTAGGGTTCATCATCATGTAAAACCAGACTGACTGAATTGTGTCATACTGCAATTCCCTGTTGCCTTGTGGTAGTTAAACTAAGAAATACAGAATGACGATTTTGTCAGCTGAATCTGGTTCATATCCACTCAGCCCTGTCTCTGGCCCTTCATACTGGCATTCTCTTTCTTGCTGCTGCTTATGCTGATTTTAAAGGATTACATCATCATTTTCTACCTTGAGGCTGTATGCGCTACTTTTGGAGCGATAAGCGTTTCCGTTTTCCAAGTCAGACTCCGTGCTTTAGCCAAACAGGACGCAGAATAGGTGGCGAAAGCTCAGGGAATTATACAGGGAGGCAGCTCCTCGCTGAACGCATCCCTTCCCTTTTGTGTCAGTGGATTTTAGTCTTTTGCTGAATCTTCTTTTTTTCCCCTACATTAGCAGCAAACAAATAACACCTGCAGCTGTATAACATGAAGGGATCATTATGTGCAGTGCACAAGGGTAAACTGAGCAATGAGCTTGTCAGGATGTGGGATTCCCACGCTGAAACTAAAGATCTGTCTGCTGTAAGTCGAAGTTCAGACGCCTTCATCTGATTGAGGCAAATAGACAGGATTGAATCGGCTGCCAGCAGGTAACAGATGCAAGATGAAATGGCATGGGTTTTCTCTCTGTGCTGATGCAAAGTGATGCTATTCCAGGTAACTACAAACAAGAAAAACATGGACAGCACTATCAGGAGACTTTGGCTTTTCCATATGAAATATGCAATATATATATATATATTTTTTCTCATATTTTCAGTTCCACATTTAAAGTCAACATTAAAGTGCAGTATGTTTGATACTGATATAAGCGTTGTGATCTCTCTATTGATTTTACTTGGACTTTATTATATTGCATTGTATTTTAATTGAACAAAACACAAAAACAAGTTGCTGCTTGTACCTCCTGGTGGAGCTACCTCCTTAATTAATGGGAATTAAATCGTGGATCGGAAATGTTCCCAGTGACATCCTGCTCTGTACTTTACTCTAAATCTGTTCCTGAAGCTGATTGGCAAGCTTATTTTCCTGATAACTTTGAATGCACATTCACAGCAGGAGGGCCTTCACTGTCTTCTATTCTGTACTTGTTGACTTCCAAATCTAAGTAGTGCTGTAAAAGCCTTTAATTCATCTCTTACCATTACACTAAGCTTGTTTTGTTTTTTTTCTTTTAATGGGAGGAGATTACATTTTGTTAAAGGTCGATGGCCTGTCACTTTTTTCATTTAAATTCAGTCTCCTCCAGTTTTTGGGGCCTTTTAGAGCAACATCTGCGTTTTATGAAGCTGTGAGGAGAGGCAGGATGTGTGAGTGTTAATAGCACTTGGCTTTCATAACAATGTCATTTATAACCCAGTTGCTCCCTCATAGACCCCTAAAGGAAAGGAGAGAAATGGCATTCACCACATTTGCACGCATGGCTCAGTAGAGAGCATGCAACTTGTGTATGTTTCTTTGTGCCTCGAGTCTTTTCATGCCTTAGAAAGTGCTTTAGGCTATAGAAATAAGCCAAAGTGTTTGGAGGAAATTGCATCCATTACCAAGATACTTGCAAATTTTTTAAACAGTGGAGAAAACGATCTACTTTGTCAAATATGTCAAACAAGAATTTGGGAGAAATTTCAGATTACTAAATATAGAGCTCAACTTTTGAATAGGTATTAAACAAAAGTTTTCCGTAAGAGTAGCAAATACGCATACTAATCCATAATCTTTGTAAATATGTTTTTGCTTCTGTGACTAAAAAAAAAATTATGCTTAATGCATCTTTAATGTTCACTTCATTGCTATCGATCAAAACAAAGACATCAAAAAAATTTTTTAAAAAATCATGCGTTTAAAGTGCTGTTCCAGACAAAGCAGTTATCCAGGGTTAAAAAGGCTTTGAAATGGATTTAAAAGTACCGTGGCAATAGACAAGCTAATCATGCTTTTTTAAATTTTTATATTTATTTTCTATTCATCATCTTCTATTATGTTCGTGGTACCTGGAAAAAAAAAACTTTCTGTTGTGATTGCATTATTACATTTTGATTGGATATGTTTAAACAAAGCCCCCAGCTCAATGCCTTTTGTCTCCCTGATTGCGGCCATTGCAGTTCCTTGGACCAATCAGCGTTCATTGAAATTTCCATGTATACATCACAAGACTGTAACTAGAGGGAAATGTTCGTTTTTCACATATTATTTCTTCTTGGCCTCATCAAATGAGTTTACATGTATAATAGTTAAATATAGCAGCCTCATTTTGCTGTGTTATGAATAATGTGGATAATACTGTGTAATAATATTTCAAAAATAATACATATTATTAAATTACGTGTACTTGAGCTACATTTAAGATGGTTCTTACAAAGCCACCCTTGTAAGCAACAGGATATCCTTACCCTCTTTGAGAGAATACCGTGTCTGTGTGAGCCAGCCTGTGCACAATTACACAGACTTAATGAAAAGGAATCTCCGTCTGTCATATGGACATTGGTTACTCATGGCTTGCGATCTTGGTGCTGGCATTCATATTTTTTGCCCACAGGCGATGACTCCTTCAGAATTTCATTCCCTTTACTGGCAGACAGCTCATGATATCCTTAACTTACTCATTCAGTTATTCCGTTACCATATTGTGGTAACTGGTCATATCTGTCAGTCTCATCACATTACACTTTATGAGAGACAACTCTGGCATATCTACCCCTAAAAATCCTGTCTCCAGTCTTTAAATATCGATCCCCAGGGCCTTAGTGGAGGTGCCTCTCGTGAGTGCAGAAAAGGAGGGAGAAAAACAGATCATTAGTGATTTTAATTAGGTGATCTGTCAAGCTGCGATTGCCAGATGTAAGTGTATGCATTTGGGTCGATCGCAATCCCTCTCACAATCCCGTCTTGTCACCTTGGGCCTTTGAAAAGGAGGATGGCTCTCGCTTGGAGTAAAACAAGCAGTAGGGGAGCAAAGAAATATGTCATTGTGCATGAGTGTGGCAGGTTTCTTCTTGAGATCAGAGCATGGGGAAAACACTAGAGTACGGTTTTGTAAAAAGACATTTTGTGAAATAACTTCTATTTTCTTATTTCAAAGAAATTTCAAAGATCTGCTGCTAATGCTAGAAATCTGACACCACCAAAATTTTCTAAATGAAATCTACAGAGGACAAACAAACTCATGTTTACATGAGATTTTGGAGTACTGATCTTTTGACTGTTAAAGAACAAACAAGAATTACAGTATTTGAGTTTGAGTAAGAGACTTCAGCTTCTTTTGTTGTTATAATGATGCAGAAATGTTCTTAAACGTTCTTCCCTCAACACAACAAAATGCAAAGTCGCAGTTATACAGACTCCAACAAATCTTTTTTTCACTTCAGCGTTAAACATCATTACATATTTATAACCCGGCGCCAGATGACAGAGACAAAGAGGGAGAGAGATATGAAGCGTGCAGCAACACCGCAACTCGTCTGGTGTCTTTCTTTGCGCGATATCTGATTGCAATGTTCAAACCTGCCTTTCATCTAATGTTGATACAGAAAACCCAATTATACAACAGATGCAAATGGACTTTTGATTTAACAATACATCTTTTAATTGGTATATTAGACATGCCCCAAACATCCAGCCATAGTTATCACGGAGTAGTGTTAAAGGGACTGGTGTCTTGAGCTGATGTAGATAGGATGCATCACTGGAAAAACATTTTGAAATCTTTAACTCGTTATGTGTAAGTTAAGATAAAATGCATCATAATTTTTCATCTGGATGAGATGCAATATAAAGATGGAAATCAACTGTTTTTAAGAACAAACATAATGTGGTTTTCTCTTTGTTCCCTCACAGATCCCAGTGAGGGCTTTCACTGCCAAGACGAGTGTCGCATCCTAGGCCACTCTGACCGGTGTTGGATGCCTCGTGTTTCAGTCCCGGCACGTGCCAAGTCACCTGAGCACGCTCGTAACGTCATTGCTTTGTCTATTGAGGCAACCACAGTGGATGTGCCACACTATGAGGATGGCACAACAAAGAGGACTTTTGCCACCTTTGGCAAGGATGGGCCTGAAGATGTGGAACGAGGAGAAATAAAGGGAAAGCGGACTCAGGAGTCTCAGGTGTGTAGCCCCAAGGCGAATGGAGGGGCTATTCGTGAAGCTGGCAATGGGCGTGAAGCAGCCAGTCCCATCACTTCCCCTGTGCACCTGAAGAGCCCAATGTCCAAGCCATCATCTGCCTACAACACACTTAAATGCCGTGACGCAGAGCGAATTGCCAACCACAGCCTGCTGCGGCAGCCGGAGGGGAAGGACAGTGAGCCGGCTGTAAGGGAGATCAACACACTTCTCCATGATGGCCGAGACAAGGAATCCCCCAGCAGCAAGCGCCTGAAGGACATTGTGCTTTAGCAAGCTACTCTATGACACCACACCAATATGTATACACACATTCAGTGTAAACTCACATATATATACCCCGCAATAGCTGTGTATACACAGAAGAAAATCTGGCTGTGGCAGTAGAGAGAGACACACACCCATTTGCAGTATACAAAACTGAAAACCCAGCTTGGGCTGATGATGAACTGAAGTATGCTTCAGCTAGTTGTGTGCTCAGGCCCAGTAGTGGATGTGGCTTTGTTGTAGTCGCAGTACTTTTTCCTTGTTTGCTTTTTGTTCAGTTTTTTTTTTCTATCAGCCTGCAGTGAGTGGACAGGCAGGTTACTGTTGACTGCATGGACACGGCCAGTGGAGCTCTCCAGCCCTTGACCCAAAGCAGAACGCTACATGTTTGGACACCTGAGGTGCCAGTTCATACGTACAGTTATGCCTTTTGAACTACTTTTGTATCACAAACTGATATTTGCCTTCTTTGGTTTTGCAGTCTGTTTTAGCTGCCAAAATCGCTCTTTGTTCCTTTGTATAGAGTTCCGTCACTGTAATAAACAACAACAGATACACACAGGATTCATCCAAAAGTATCATCAATTTACTCCTTCAGAAATTTTCAGTGCATTCAGGAGAAGGAAGGTGAAGCCTCTCGGTCTCATCTCTCCCTCTCCCTGACTAATAAGAGAAACTTTCTCTGCATATCCCTGAGGACATCCTTGTGTCATCAGACTGTGAGGTCCTTACAGTATTTATATTTTATCACGGATGGAGCCGATTGAACTCTCATCTGCCAAGCCGTTCTGAATACAGGAAGTGGGACAGACAGATACTTGTGATCAAATTGCGTTGTATGAAGAAAAAAAAAGACTTACTGCTTTTGAAATCTCCTGTGCCCAACCTTGATTGTAGCCAGTGGAGCACAAATTAGGACTTTGTGCTTTGGTCTTGTACTTTTTTTGACTTTTGACTATGGGGCTAGGATAGAAGGGATCGTCACTCATGTCTTGCTATGTAAAACTCTGTATAGGGTTTACTATTATCATTTTTAATAACCTGTTGTTATGTGACAATCCCTTTAATGTTTTGTTTCAAGAGAAAAAAAATGAATAAACATTGGTGTTCAACTGAAGCTACAGTAGCGTTTGTTACACAAACACAAAAATAAAAAAAAACATATATGCCAAAATATATTTTATAAATAATTTAAAATGTATAATGAGAATATTTAATGCTGTGTAGTTATTTTATGAGTAAGTTATACTTGAAATTAACTTGCTTTTGTTCATTTGTCTTTTGCTTTTATATTGAACCGGATTAATTTTTTTTTTTTTTATGTTCAAAACTTGGATTTTTTTTTTTGTTTACTGTGTGATCCCTGGCAACTGTTGACTTGCAGTCTACCTTGTTGTAAAGAGTTTCTTATTGGTCAGTTCTTGTGCCATCCAGTTTCTGTGTGGGCTACCAGAAAATGTAAAAAGACAAAAAAAATTTAATAAAACAACAACAACAACAAAAAAAAAGCAATTTCAGCACCAACATTAGTGTGTCAGTTCAATGAGCTTAGAGTGAGATAGCAAAATAAACCAAAAAAGATGCAAACAAAACCTTAATGATTGCAGGATGTTGCTTCATCTTAGTATCTAAGGAGAAAGAACAGCTTCCAGTGTTCTCCAGGCTGTAATGAGGTTCCACCTATTTTATCTGTGCAATAGGTTGGCTTTCCTATAGGCCCCAATCATGTGGGAAAAACAAAACTTTTTCAGCCTCAGATGAAGGCATTGTGATGTGCAGATTAGCTTTACTCAGCACTGCTGTCACCCCGTACCATCTGTGTTCTCCTGGTCTCAAAGCTAAGGTTGAGACCACAGTGGTAAAAACAGGGCTCTCCCTTACTACGAGCACCACACAACAGACTGGGTGGAATCATGCGAGAAAGAACTAAGGTCTGGGAAGAACCGTGTTGCACATCAGCAATGTGGTTTTATGTTGCTTTGCAGTAAACAATGTACAATGTGGAAAAACATGAATGAAAATGGACAAATTGCATACAACAAACTAGATCTTGTAGCTGAATGTTTTGCTGGTCTCACCCATGGCTTCTGGCAACATGAAAATCGGAATAATCACTGAATGTATACAGCAGCTTATAATTAAACTATTAAATGTTCTCTGCTTTGTTTCCTTGTTTTTACTTGACACCAGTGAAGTTTGAGGTTGAACTGAAATTTGAATCCTCTGCTTCTTAACAACCATTGTGTCTTGGAGTACCCTAAGGAGTTCTCAGATCACCAGTAGGATTAACATTAGTGTAGGGGTAGTAACACGGCTTAAATTTATTAAACACAGTGCTGACCAAATACGCACACTACTATGCAAAAGTCTCAAACCACCCCTCATTTCTTTATATTTTGCAAGGAAAATGGGTGCAGCAATTTATTGAAATGTGCAAACATGAATGGAAAAACAGTGCATAAGGCAAAATCAGAGTCTGTACAATTCTAACATGCTTGAAGGTCAGTATTTGGAATGAGCACTTTTGTTCTTCAACACAGTCTGAACTCTCATCGGCAAGCTTTTGTCATTTCTTTTAAGTAGTCTTCAGGAATCATTCTCCAGGTTTCTTGAAGGACATTCAAAGTTCTTTGGATATTTGCTGCTTTTTCTTTCATTCTTTGTCAAGATGATCCCACGCTGCTTCAGTAAGGTTGAGGTCCGGGTTCTGCGGAGGCCAGTCCATGACTGACAGTGCTCCATTGTGTGTTTTTCTATCCAGGTATGCTTTTACTGCATTGGCAGTGTGTTTGAGATTATTGTCATGCTGAAAAATGAAGCTAGTTTCAATCTGGTGCTTTCCAGATGGTATTGCATGGTGGATTAAAATTCAACAGTATTTTTTGACAAGCTCCCAAACACCACTGGCTGAAATGCAGCCCCAAACTATGACAGAGCTTCCACTGTCCATATACTTCAGCCTTTTCTCCTCGTTTCCCTTCCTTAAGAATGGCTCCATGACAGCCGCCCTTCCACTGAGACCATTTCTGACGAGGCTGCATCAAACAGACAGATTGACTTAAAAGACAGATGCATCTCTCATGCATCTATCAGGTCTTTGTTGGATTTCAGGACATTTCTTCAGGACATGACTTTCAGATACTGTTGATCTGTTGTAGATGATTTTTTAGGCCTGCCATTTCTTCTTTTGTCCTCCGCTTGTCTAGTTTCCTCAGTCTGTTTTTAGGACACACTGGACACTATCCCTAGATGTGCCAAGTTTCCAGCGAATAGCTTTTTGGGAATTACATTGTTCGTGCAAAAATACTATTTTATGCCTGTCAAACTCTGCTGGCATTTTTCATAGATCCAACATTTTTTAAACAGTTTTTACTAGAAACAAAGTGCCTAAATATACAATTTGAAAATGGTTCCTGTCTAGTTTGTCTTTTATGTGTAGACACAACAGTGGCTCATCCATTGAGGTGCCTTTTTTATGCTTAAATGATTCATTGGTCAAATTTCAGGTACAAGGAGACTCATTTTCAGTCCACTTATTAAAGAAGTGAAGCCACGCCTGGAGGACTATCACTCAAGATAATTACACTTTTTTTTGGGGGGGGGGGGTCAAGACTTTTGCACAGTACTGTACATTCAAACTGGAACAAAAAAAACTGAGACATATGAACTGATTTCTTAGCCAGGAATTTTTGTCATTTCAGTTCATCTTCAGTTCATCGTTAACACTGATGTTTAATATGTAGTAATATCTGAATAATAATACCATAATTTCTAAGCCTTTATTGGCTGGTGAATGCAGTATGTAAGAGGTTCTTTATTACAAGACAATTCAGTCTTTCCATGTTACGTTTACATTCTGTATTATGATGTGAATTTCTGCAAACTGTTCTTGAAAACAGCATGAAAACATGTGACCAAATGTCCCTTCTGCCTGATATTTGATATCTATTTGATAAATTTGATGTTAACAGTTTTGGCTGAGGCTGGCTCCAACCCTTCATTAATATTCCATGTATTCACTGTTGTTCTTTCCCATTATTTCCAAAGCAGACCTTTGGGAGTCTTTCAGCAAGTGAGGTGAGTGTGTGTGCTAGCGTCTGTTTCAGATAGCTCACTTTCATTTGCAACAGTGGGTCATACGTGACATTTTTAGCAGATTTAATACCACCAAATGCCTCTCAAAAAAAAAAAAACTACAATGTAGACACTGATCAGGACCGTGTAACCTGTCATTGAAACTCGGATTCCACTGGTGGGTAATGTGCTTTCACAGCCAACAGTATGATGTCATTGAAACACTAGATCACACTTGAAATATTGATTTATTAGTCGACTTTGAGTGGAAGGTTGTAAAAGCTATGAAATAAGTTGAAAAGCAAGACAAAGCTTGATTCTTTCTCAGCAAGTCTGAAACACTTTTTATGAAATTTTCACTCAATAAAGGGTCCACTTTTCACCTCCCTTTCAGACAGCAGTCTTTCTCGTGAGTAAGGCGGTATAGATTGATAAAGAGAAGCAGAGAAGAGAAGCAGAGATTAGATACAGAACAGGACACTTTCTTCACTTTCCTTCACTGTAGCAACTGAACGAAGCAAACAAGCAAGAGGAAACACACAAATGCCACACAGCTGCCCTCTATGATAAGAAAAAGAGGTTGGCTTCATTTCTATAATTAATTTGCCATTCTCTCTATACCCCCTGGTGGAGCCAACATGAAAGCTGGTCTGAAAGCACACTTGCTAACACATCCATTAGTCTATAAGGAGGATCTTGTTTCTTCCAGCTAAAGTCTCTCCTCATGGGCAAAACCACTATTCTAGCTCTCCCTCACTCATATGAATTACTCATGCCCTTTCAGCAGTGTTTAGACCCTTGGGTACCCATAACAAACTTGCCTGAACCAAAGGTACAGTCCTGCCTCCAACTGAAGGGCAAAGTATGCATTTTAAAATCCATATTAGAGAAACCGGTCTCATTAGCATTAACCTGAAAAACTGACTTAGTACCACAATACAGCAATAATTTCTTTTTTTAATGTAAAAAAAATATATGTAACAAGTTTGTCTTCCACATCAGTCCATTATCCTCCAGAGTCGAACCTTATTTGCAGTGCAGGAAATTCCCAAACTAGTGTTTTTCCATGCATATTTAATTACTCTTGATTCATGGTGGTCATGGAAAATATTCCCCTATCACAGCAAGATTTATATAAAAGGTTATGAGGACACACTTCCTATTAACATCTATTAATGTTTCAATTATCATTTAGCAAAATGGTGAGAGGGGAAATCTGAGATCAATTAAAATGATTTATTTTCAACACAGGCACACATTGAAAAAGAGCAGGAGGAGGGCCTGCAGCCTCACATTCCTTCAATACAAAATAGTTTGTTGCCGGTTCTTTTAAGTGAGACCCACCCTTGACCAGCCCCCATTCAGGCTCACTGATAGCTCACGCTCTAGTGACCTCATTCTCTCAAAAGGGCTTGCAGCTGCTCTTCCCTCATTATGACCATCTATTCTATTCACTAACCTCTAGTGGAGGTTCACCATTGAGGTAGGTGACAGCCAACAACATGTCTGACACACTGAGCCGACATACCAAATCTCATATTGTAACCTGTTGCAATCTTCCAATGAGAGAAACTTGATTAAATGTGTTTAACATCTTAAAATGTAAATAATAGCTACATTTGTGTGAGAAAACCTTATTTTTGTTTATGTTTAGTTCAGTAAATTCACATATTGTATTGACATATTAGGATTGCCACTCTTTTTGGTCCACTGCAGTGTGCCGTGATTATTTTAATTCTGGCATGCAACTAAAATTCACATCACACGGTTAACATCTTTCTAACACTGAAAAGCAGGTGAATTGTTCGAGACTTTATAGTCACAAGGTAGAGAAATCCAGTCTAATATAGGAAAGAGTTTTCTCTTTGACAGCTGCTCTCATTGTGGTTAATGTAAAACTATTAATTATCTTTAAAAAAAAAAGTGCTACCTTTTTTAAAATAAATTTATTAGTATTTAGGCATTTTCTCAATTGGGTACTTTAATAGCCTCTCTAGGCCACTTGCCAAACAGAAAATGGTTTGTTTCTCAGACACACCTGAACAAGATGATGATAATCACCGCTGGAGAGAAATCATATCAGCGCAAAGCTGAGTTCACCTAGCCTCATATGTGTCATCACACCATATCTGCAAAACTGTCAACCTAGGCCTGGATGGAGATTTGAGGTCCTTGATGGATTCTGGCCTGCCCTGCACTGTGGACCTCAAGTTCAGACTTTGCCACTGTTAAGGATTGCTGCAGTCACAGTCATTTGAAAGTAGCAAGCTCCAAGAATGGGATATCAGCTCAGGGGATATAGTGTGAGGCCAGAGAAAGTTTTTAGAAATTATAAGAAGTCTCAGAGATGTATTTTTCTGGTCAAAAGGTACAGCTATCTCCACAAAAAGAATAACCTTTTACTATAGCTTCATATTGTGTAGGAGAAGTTGGTCTTTGTCGCAATGAGGAGTCGACTGGTCACGCTATCAATAAGAAGACTGATTACCCTCTCCATCTCCCCACCACAACCACATCTAACAGGGTTAGCCAGTGGCCACTTCCTTTTGTAGTAGCCACAACAAAAATGATCACCACTGAAATTAGTGGCTCAAACAATAGTCTACAGTCAGTGAACACAGAGCCCTGACTGACATGGGAAGCAGCATCTGCCACATTCCCCCAGCAAGCTTTAATTAGAAGTGATGCTAGACAGATCATATCATAACCATTAGTGATGCCCTGATAAAAACTGACCTGGGAGCTGCTCTGTAAAGCTTCTTTGTCCAGAAAGGGTCCGATGAGCCCCTGGACGCGCCAGCATGCCATCTCCAGCAGCAATCGCAGCATGACCTTAGTCACCTCTCTCAGGCCTTAATGCCTAGGATGCTGGCTCTAGGGCTGTGGAACAGGGGCAGTTGACCTCCCCCTCTCTAGATGATAAAATCCCTGATAGCAGGGACTAGAAATTAAAGACTGTGGCCTTTGAAAGCCTCTATTATTGTCAGAGGGAGCGCAGCAATGAATCTCACCAGCCTCTCCATGGACATGCATTATCAGAGAGGTTATTGTTTGACCTAAACTCTCTGCTTGGCAATGATTTATTTTACCCTGGCACAGGTACATTCTCTGACCTCTCTGTCCTCTTGGAGTGACAGAAAACACCACACTTTTTGAATGCTGGATCATAAGCGGTAAAAACACTTTAAGCATTTTTAAAGAAGAATTGAGGAATCCATTTCTTTAGTCTATCTCAATCTGTTTTCTGTCTCTGTGGAATGATGCTTTTTACAGGAATATACTGGGGGACTAAAAAGATTGGATCAATTGTTCCGGTGCTGTAATTCAGAAAGATGGATTGCAGTCCAGCGTGAGACCAAAATGTGCTGTGAAAAGCTAAAACCAAAGGAGCATGTCACTTCAAATGTCAGCTCTCCTGGTTAAAACTGCACTCTTGTCTGGTTGCTTGCAGACGAGAGATAAGTTTTCTAGAATGAGAATATGCAACATCTTCAAAATCTTTGCACGAGTGAGACGTCTTTGTTGTTTTTGAGTGCTACTAGCTGTTGTTCTGTTTCTTGTGATCTTTGGACAATAAACGACACAAAATATAAACTGTTTTCAAACACTTCAACACCTTTTTCTTTTGATAGTTTAATGCTATTCAAACTGCTTTATTGATAATTCACTAAACAGTTGATGGCGTATTGATTTTAAACTTTTTGTTTCTCAGCGACTATGTAACATTTTAGACAAACTATACGGTTTACATGGTTTTGTTGCTTGTTTTTCGGTGCACCGTTTTATATGGGCTACCAGTGGAATTGATGCATCCACTGTGTGCAGGCAAAAGTAGAATGGAACATTAAAAATAATCTCTGTGACAGGCAGGCCCGAAAAACTCTTTATCAGCCACCGAGCTAAAGGTGAATGACTGAGAACATTAACGCCGTCACACATTAGGTTTTTCAGCATATCCAACCGTTCTAGTTGGCCCTCATCACACAGCTTTGGGCCAGTTACAACATGCTAAACCAAACAGTCAGTTGCTGAGAAAGAGGTGCCTTGAACATTCATTCACTGTCAGTTCTTTGTTCATCCTTCTCCCTTTTTTGTTTCTGTACAAGCAAAGAAACACTTTCAGAAAACCAGCCAACTGGGACTTTTCTGACCATTTAGTGGGCAGTTATTTATTGAGGAGAACATGAAAATGATGGAACAAACTGTATTTCGCAGCTGAGTGGTTCATTCGTTTCTTTTCTTTGACACTATGAGTTTTTAATTGTGATTTACTCATTAGGGAGATGTTTACGTTTTTTTTTTCTCAGCCAGGAGCGAAACGTGTGCGCACGGTGGGAAATCTGCCTTTGTCAGCATTAGCTCTTTGAGGTCAGCTGTCACATATGTCAGCGTCCCAAGTTTAAAAACTTTGGTCAAAAAAGCTTTGCTTTGGAAAGTCTAGACATGAACAGAACATGTATTTCATCCACGGTTCTAGTCAGCTGTACCACAAAAATCGCTCTAACTGAATGGACACAGCATGGCATGCATTTTTGTTTTATTCTCAAGACACTTTGCAGCTGCATAATGGAGAATACAAAGATGTCTTTCAGGTTATAAAGATAAAATATATAACATAATACGGGACAATTATTGGTTTTGTTGATGTTTTCTCTACTGTGACCTGGTTTATCTGTTAATGATGTTGAGCTACTTTTTGTACCTGTGATATGCTACTGAGAATTACAATTTTAGAATAGGCGGGTGCAACTGAAATTTCTCTGAATCTAAGCAAAAACATTTTCAACAGCACTAGCTGAAATCCAACCCAAACCATGACAGAACATCGACTGTGTTTTACAGATGGCTGTAGACACTCACTGTTGGGTCTCTCTCCTGATCTGCTCTGGATATACTGACAACAATTTGAACCAAAAATTCCTAATTTGGATTCATCACCTGGTAAGACCTGTTGCCACTGATTGGCTTCACTTGTCTTCATTGGTTCCCTGTTAAATCTAGAACTGAATTTAAAATCATTCTCCTCACAAACGAGGTCTTGAATAATTAGGCCCCATTTTATCTTAAAGACCTCATAGTACCGTATCACCCCAACACAGCACTCTGCTCTCAGGATATTAAAAGTAGAACAGGAGGCAGAGCCTTCAGGCCCCTGAAACCAGCTTCCAATTTGGGATTCAGGAAACAAACACCTTCTCAATTTATAAGATTAGGCTCAAAACTGTCCTTTTTGATAAAGCTCATAGTTAATGCACTGCGTGTTTCTTCTTCACTCACCTGTGTTTTTATACACCACTATACATTTAATCATTAGTTATTATTAATCTGGCTCTCTTCTATAGTGTGTCTTTTGTCCTGTCTCCCTCCCCAACGCCCCCAACCGGTCACGGCAGATGGCTGCTCCTCCCTGAGCCTGGGTCTGCTGGAGGCTTCTTCCTGTTAAAAGGAAATTTTTCCTTCTCACCGTCACCAACTGCTTGCTGATTGTTGGGGTTTTCTCTGTATTATTCTAGGGTCTTTATAATAAAAAGTGCCTTGAGGCAACTGTTGTTGTGATTTGTTGAAATATATATAAAATTGAACAGAATTGATTTTCAGTCCAGCCTTTTTTCCCTGTTTCCCTTCCTTAAGAATGACTTCTGGACAGCCACAAACAGGAACAAAATCCTGACACAGGACCTATTTCTTAAGCACATAACTTTCAGATATTGTTCATTGTACATACATACACACACACACACACACACACATATATATATATATATATATATATATATATATATATATATATATATCCACAGAATCCACTTTCTGGGATTGAGTATGCCACAGGTTGTTGTGTGCCTAAAAATGCAATTTCAATTGGTTCTTTAAAGTTGTCTCTTCATCCAATGAGTTAGGTGTCTTTTTATTGCTAAACTGTTTTAGAAGTTTGTGTTAAGTGGCTTGGCAAACACACACCATCAACAAAATCTTCTGAAAATGGTCGGGTACAAGGGTTGGACTGAAAATGAGTGAAAAAACAGCCAATGTCCAAAGAAAATCTTTGCAAGACCTTTAGGAATCCTTGAGAACTATTATCTGAAGAGCAATATAAGCGGTTAAAAGAAAGTCTGGCTTTTTGGAAGTAAAATATAAAGGAATGAGAGGTGGCTCAAGATTTCTGCAGAGTGCCGTAATATAAAAAAAGGGACAGATTGTTTTCTGAATTCCAGTAAAAGGACCAAAATAAGTAAAAATCTGATTTTAAAAGCACAAGAATTACTCATTATTTTTTATTGCAAATAGAGAATGTTGCACTGCAAGACTCATAATGGTCTTTTACAACACAATTGAAAGATTAAATGAACCAGTGGCAAATTATATTTTACTATCCCATTACAGCCTCTCAAGTGACAATACATTATATGATACACAATTATATTCATATTGAAGGAATCTTAACAAAGTTAGTTATTTATAAAGGTTGAAAATAATGACCCTGCAACAATCTCAATTTATCAACAACTAAGGAACATGTAGATTAAATAATAACACATGTTACATGCAAATATCATGCATATATAACATATATGCATAATATTTGAACGGGACTTCTGCAAATAAATACCTTTAGGTAGCGATAAAAATGGCTGAATGGATCTCAGCATTCTGGATAGAAGAATGAGAGATTACTCAGAGCTGAAATTGGAACGATGTGGCGAGTGCATGCTACTTATTGTTCTCTGTGTTATTTAAATCTCTCAGCAAAAGTGAATGGATCACCTGCAGCTTCAACAACAGGCATGTGTAGCATCTAGAGCAGCTGCTGGAAGAAACCGGACATGTTTTCTTTTTTTTGTGTGTCTAGCCTAAGTTGTACTATTTTTCTAAAGCAGAATTCTCGACATTAAAGAAGAACATTAAATAGAGGCTGGAATAAAACATTAGATTTGAAAAAAAGTGCTCTGGCCACTGTGGCTGTATCATCACAAATACATCTTCACAGATTTCTTGTGGGTGGTTTATGTAATTTGCTACTCGACACCAAGATAGTCAGCACAGCAGTGTATATATCTTATGCTGTGATTGTATTGTATTGGAACAGTTCTCTGCTGCAGCACACAATGGCTGGAGATTTACCAACACTTGTGACCCCTCTTTGGAGTTAGCATGCTCGTAAGACACGCTCCTGGTCCAGCATTGCACTGATCATATATTTGTTGTCAAACACCATGCTTAATGTTGCTCACAGCTTCATTTAAGTGTCTGAGCTTCAGTTTTCACTGTTCAGTGTTCATTATACACTATACATTTTGGAAAATACTATTTGGCCTCATCTCACCAATGCAGCTCAATGCAATGCTTTTAGAAGCCACAGAGAACCCAAGGGAGTATGTGTCTTTGTTTGATGCGACCTCATGAAGAATAAGTAGCCCGGTGTGAGTTTTTACCGTGAAATACTTCAACAATGGGTGAGGGGGGTGGGGGTAAAGGCACTTTGAGAAAATATGAGTATTAGAAATTCCACTACTTTAAATCTGGTTCCTTTAGCCTCTCTCCATGAATCACTTGGGAACTTCTCAAATTCAACAGAATGGCTTCTAATAAACCTGGACCCAAATTTCCAGCGCAAACTAGCATTTTCATGGAACAATGTGCCACCATTATAAGAACTTCTACTCTAAGAACTCCGTAAGGGATTGAGGGAAGTCTGTATCACAGCTTAAGTGGTGCAGTTCATCAAGACCTTTGATCAGCAAAGAGAGCACTGTAGTGGAAGCAAGAATAATGGTAAAAGCAATTAGGATGGACCTAATGTTTATTGTAACACAACCACAGGTCATTGTATTTAAACAAGGGTCTACATTCATTACCACAAACATTTTGAAATGAATGTGCTATTAAATTATTTGAGTGCACTCAGAGACAGTAACTGAGGTAGGGTTATAAGAAAGTCTTGTTCTTACTGTCTCATGTCACTAAAATGTAAACCCTTATTTAGACAAAAGCTTTCCCCCATTTGTATAGCAAGAGTCTGTCTATCACAATGCAGATAACAGATGCAATCTTAAGCCTCAAGAATCAGAAACAAATTAATCATCAAATCTGCTGCATCATGAATGGAAAACACTGTTTTACCTGCATAAATATGAGTGATTGAACAAATAAATTAAACAAGAGATAAAAGGTCAAACATAATTTGAGGCAATGTTTTCCTTTATTATTCTCCTACATTATTTCTCTCAACCAGCTTTAATAGGAACACTTTATTTCTTACACAGTGCACATCAGTAAATATTGCTAAGCAATGGAATGATAGGGCCCCTGCTGTTCCATAATCTTGCCACAGAAATATGATTGTTGTCATGATTATAGATCAGAGACCAGTATCCCTGTGTTGCAGTAATTTACATCAATGTTGGGATAAAGATAAAAGAAATAATAATAAAAAAAAGTGCTCACCCATGTCTATGCACAGATGAAATGATGGGCCCGTGTAACGTGTTTGTTTTGCCAAAGCTGTGGAAATAAAATAAAAAAACATTTTACTGTCGGAGCACACTCGGTGTAAAGTCTGTCATCACTACTGACTAGCCTTCTTCTTCTGGGTGTCAGTTACTTTAACCAGAACACAAAACACTAATACTGTGAAACACTAACTATTTCTCTAATAATCACACTGTTGTATCGGTACCTGTATAGTTTTATACACATAACTTTATGAATTCACAAAATCATTTTACTCTAGAAGCAAACACTTTTACAAACTCTAACCAATGATTTGTTTTTTTTATTTTATTGTATTTACCCTTCTTGAAAATAAACTTGAGGCATTTTACACTTTCGCAGAACACAACCAAAACAGAGAGCCCTGCTTTAACTCAAGTACCATATATAACTACACAGACTCGCATCACGACTCAATAACTGGATCTGTACTAGGACACTGCCACCCTTCGGCGCTTTAGCTTGGCCTTACACTTCGATATCATCTCATTACCCTCACAGTCTGTCAAACATACTTTTTTCCAATCACTCATGCTTTTGCGTTGGTCATATGCTCCTTTCAGCAGTTTACTCTTATTATTTTAGTTTCCACAAACAACGAACAGCCCTCTGGACTCCTGGATGCCATTTTAAGAGCATGACCTGGCGATTGGCTCTTACGAACACACAATATAGGGACGTTCCTGGTGACTAATTTATTAGTCAACTAAACAAGGTAAAAAAAAAAAAATTATGCTAACCGACTAGTCTAAAACTAAGAAACATTCAGATATGAAATAAAATGTTATGCCTGTTTCACAATGACAAAAAACTGTCTAAACAAAGAAGACATCAGGCATCGCACATTATGAACGCTGCAAGTTATACTCCAAACAGACAACGAAGAAAACTTAAAATCAACTGATGTTAAATATATGAAAACACGTTACTGCAAACGATGTTCACGCATCACCGAATGCAAGACAATAACATCTGAAAAAGGAATAAATTGCGACTTAAAATGTGGCGCATTTTGCCGCACATCATGAATGACACTCTACAATTCATGAAATGCATCAAAACAATACAAACAACCATCTATTTTCTTCCGCGTATCCAGGACTGGATCGCGGGGGCGGCATCTTGAGCAGTGGAGCCCAGACCTCCCTTTCCAGCTTACCCGATTCAGACTTCAGCCCTGGGTCTTCCTAGAGCTACGACGTAACCTACGTAAGTGGGCGAAGTTGCTGCCGGCGTTTATGCTTGCGCAGGTGCAGTGCGCGTGTTAATTGCCTTTCGGTTGTGTCCCGGTGTTTTCCACGCGGTGGCGACTGACAGAAACATAAAATGCTGGGACATTTTTTCCCTCCTGGGTCCTACTCTTTGCTGTGGTCAGGTTTTTAAGGTGCAAACACATTTCTCCCCTTTTTTTTTGTCACTTCTTTGTACAAACTTGGGCGAAATAGCTGGAAATGCAGGGAAGGAAGGGTGTTTCTCCCGAGGTGCGCTTCAAGTTATGTTGTAAAACTTTAGATAATTAACGATATTAGACCTAATGAACGTTATCAGGACAACAGCGTTGGCATTTTGCTATAACGATGTCAGGGCTGCAGTTCCATCTGGTGGCTGATGGCTGCATAACATTTAGGACAAACATTTACCGGCACTGGGTATCAAATAAAACAATAATTAGGCTAACCGGCTAGTATGTCTGGTACCGGCTAGTGACAATAGCGACGATTAGTCGATTAGTTGAGCACATCCCTACACACAAACCTATCAATTTACTCATTAGCTCAATATGTCTGACACCCTGGGGCATTTTTTAAAAATCTATTGCTACTGTTGTCCATTATTTAAGTGTTGTTTCCAACCATCTTACCTGTGGAAATAAAGAAATCATTTTATTGTCAGAGGCCACTCGGTGTAAAGTCTGTCATTACTACTGACTACCCATCTTCTTCTGGGCATCAACTAACTAACTAACTAACTAATGCGTTAAGCATTGAGCGCCCCCTGGTGGCGGAACTGTGTATTAAACCCAAAACGCACATTCAGACTATTTGCGAAATTCCGAAATTTAGCTAAATAGATTGATAGGGTAGTTGTACCAATCATATGTGCCCGTTTTGTAGAGTAAAAATGAAATATGGGGCATCTGTTTCTCTGCCTCCATCTATATCTTTATGCCACATCTACAAAGATCATGGTGGAAATAATAATTTAATTAAAACAAGCAGGTAACAACCAGTAATAGATTATCTTACAAATGCAATTGAATACAATACAATTAATTACTTTATTTATTTATTTACCAGCCTGGTCTTGCAAAGTGGAAAACAGGGTACTCAGTGATTGCTTTTGGAAAAATACTTGGGACACTGGCTTAAAAATATGTATTGGTATAAAATTTTCCCAGATTCATTTTCACCAATGCTTTAACAAGTGTACCAAAATTACAGACATGTTTTTAATTTTTGTTTAATCTAACATAATAATTTGCTTTGTGAGGAAATAAATGATGTAAACGTGGTTAGCCAGTGTCATCTGGATATGAATCATTTTACTATGATTGCAATGAGGTGAACAAAGCAAAAGTTGAAAATGCTTTTGAGTGAAAAAAAAAATCATTACATTTATAAAAAAAAAAAAAAGAAATCACATTTTGGTCCTGCTCCAGCAACAAAGGCTTTTCTCAGAAAGAAAGAAGAATGTTACTAAGTTTATGCAGGCATTCATTAAAATTGGTATTTGGCATGATTAATGATACTTTGTAGGGTTTGCAGGGAAAAGTGCAGACTCTGTTGAGGTCTGAACAGAGAAATGCAACTGCAGTCTGTAAAGGGGTGGGTGGTCCTTACTCCTCTCTGTGAAAGCACACTTGCTCTGTGATACTGTGCTGTGCTGCAATGCCTCTTAGGGATCAGTGCTCTGCAACACAATGACTTGATTTCTTTCGACAAGTAGTCTCTTAATTTTTTCTCTTTTTTGGTGGGCCTGATCATTATTTCCTCATTTTGCATTCGTTTCATCAGAGATAATTTATCTCTGCCTGCTTTAATGAAGTGATAATTCCATGATAATTAACGTAATCCTGCACCAAAGCAAATTTGCCTAATGACTGTTGTTTTGATAGTCAGAGTTGCTGCATGGGAGAATGTCCACACTGGGATGAATCGAGGCTCTGTGCCAGGCAGAGGAAACAGGAGAAAGCTGAGCCAGGAGCCAAAGGACAGAGAAGAGTACAAGAGAATTTTACTTTATGACCTTAACTTTCATGCTGTGGGCTAAAGGATCCGAGACCTTTGCATTCAGCAGTTCAAATAAAAGGTTGTTAATAGGGCCGCTCAATGAAATAAAGCCTATTTAGATGGTCCTCTTATACCTGAATAAAAATATGATGTTGTAGAAATGATAAAGCAGGTGAGGAAGGGCTTAAGGTAAGGTGTTGTCTCTGACATTTGATTTGATCAGGGGTACCAACTTTGACATTTCCTGTGTTTGATATTTGTTAGACCCACACCCCAGAAAAGTTTAACCTTTTCAAATATTGGAATAAATGGCCTTAAATACTCTCTCTCTCTCCCTCTCTCTATCTCTCGCTCTCTCTCTCTCTTATTTAAGATATATTTAGACATAAATACATGACAAGGATAAATAGAAGAAGAAAAAGAAAGGCTCACCCATCAGGCCATACTCTGTTTCTAAATATGCTTTGAATATACCCGGCTCTTGAACCCAACTCTTCACAGCACTTTACATAAGTGAACAAGAATGGAGTTTGAGTGCATAACTCATACCTATTTACAGTTAAATTTGTAAATTCAAAAATATGATTCATGTACATTACTTAGTGTACCTTGATTTGATTTGATCTAAGTAAAAATGTGCCCAAAAATGTAGCGTTTTACACTGATTTTTTTTTTTTTTTAAAAAGGGGTTATTTTACTATTACTACCATCAAACAACTGTAAAGCAAAGACATGAAGACTGGCCTGGATTAATAGCTTTAAAGAGAAAGCAGAGCTGGAACATCCAGCTGGCTAGATCTATCCACTGGCTCACCCTAAATGTGGGGAAGACTGGCAGCCAACAAATCACCACCATGTTTGTGTGTTTTACATGATTAAGCATATGGAAGGAGCATTAAATCAGCCCCACCTCACTTGATAAACTGGCATCTGCAAGACCGACTTCCCATTTCCATGCACATACTGACGGGGTGTTTCGGTTAAAAAAAAATTATTAATTGTATAACCTAAAAACATGAAAATTACCAATGATAGCAAGCAATTACCAGCTTCTTTTAGTGAGTCTCAGGATTCTGAGTACTGTGTTGACCAGCAGCTTTTATTGCTGTGAAATGCTGGACTGACGTATGATTAGCAAATGTATATAGCTTTTACAAACCACAGAAATTGCCATATAATTGTTTTCTTGTGATCATAAATTGGTTTAATTTTAACCACACTATATGTATGCAGTTGTGTTGTGAGTGCTGATATAAGTTTAAAAACCAAGTTTATCTGTGACATTGAGTAATTGGAATTCCGAAGAAGCAATTTGCTTCTCTCTGTTTAAAAGTGAGCATTAAAATGATAAAGAAACTAACTCTTAGGAGTGTGCTGGAAAGCTAATTGGGATTACCAGTAAAATATGGCTATGCTTTTTGTAAAAAAAAAAAAAAGAGATCATTTTCAGGTAAAACAGATATTCCTTTGGAATTTTCTTGTCTGCTGAAATGGTTAGATTGTCTGTACACAGGTAGCTAATATGCAGAGCAGGGCACTTCAGCAACTGCTATTGTGTACACAAGTCCCCACTCCATTAAAATTACCTTTAAGAAAACTGCATGACTCTTATTTTGCTGAATTCAGAATGATAATGAAACAGTTACAAAATCTAAACAGTGTTTACTAAGTACACTTACTAAAGCTTTTGCTCAGCACATTTGGGTTTCTACAGAGGACTATATATTTAGAAAAGGACACTACTTGCAGTGCAGTTGTTTCTCAGGCCAAAGAAAAAGCAATAAAATGTTTTCAAAAGTGCTCAGTATGATGTTGATTATTTTTAGAGGTACGGCCAGGCTGGTGTTACATCACTGAACATTGTATCAACTCAGAAATGCTAGAAATAATAATAAAAAAATTGTACTGCAATCAATAATAGGCTCTTTAGCAAATATAATTAACTTTATTTCGAGATAATTTCACAAAACATTGCTGCAGAGTAGCAAAGTGCTGTTACTGATGCAAATGGTGTGTGAAAAGAACTACAAGGAAACTATAATTGAGAACTGATCTGGCACAGAAAGAAAACCTATTACTGCAGTTCATCTCATTTACCAAGGAAGCATAATGGAAGGTTTTCCAGAATCTAAAGTCCAGCTGTGGGTAGCTGTTCTGCAGACAGTGTTGGAGAAACAGGGTGGATGCTCATTAAAAACCTCCTATTTGCTGAAAGATGAATGAAAATGGGCCCAAAAGGCATGTGCAGTGCTGTGGACCTGCGCACCCTTTCACAGCAGTGTCAGTGGTTGCGTGTGGGTATATCAGTTAAGGAGGCTTGCTGGGTTCCTCTCTTCAAAGCACCTAAATAATTTAACCATCGGGGTGAGATCCTATTTACCAATTTGACACCAGCTCTATATTGTTGTTGTGTTTATAGAGGTCCAAATTACTGAGAAAAGCTAAAGAGAATGAAGGTTAAGAATGTTTGACGCTACGTGATGCAGCTTTCCACACCAGAGAGCGTGAAACAAGTGCCACTGTTATAACTACAAGTATCTGTTACTCACTACTAAGGTGGGAGAAGCATAAATAGGCTCTACTGATGCTTTAACTGCTTCCATCAAACTACATTAGGAAGGTGAGCTGGAAGATGGACCCCTGATGGTTAATTGAAGTTTTATTAATGCTGCTGAAATTCAACTGGAAAAAAAAAACCCCAATATGACCGCAGGGCTGGCAGGGAACCTTCCACATTGCAGTGTTTCAAACCAATTACAGGTATTTTCCAATGTCTTTATCCATACACATTTGGCAAAGAAACCTATTTTATTTGACCTTGAATGTCCCACTGTGGCTGTCTGCTCTGAGGATATTGAGTAGCTCCCTAGTGAGAATTCTATGTATTCTATAATTAATAATTCATTAGATCATTGCGAACAGATAGCAGTCTGCTGGAGGACACATTAGTAGGTTGGGGCAGTCTCTTCACTCAGTCTTAATGAGGTGTTCATAGTTGATTATATAACAATACTATGTATGTTCAGACTTTTCTCTGTCAGAATGATTCACAACTTCAGAGTAACTTTTTAAAAATATTACTGAAATGCTTTCCATATGCATTAGTTCATCAGTAGATTTGAAGAATAAATTGGTAATTGTGAGACTTAATAAGTTAGTTAAAGGTAACTTTTACCCCAAACCAAAGGATTTCTGATCTGGGAACTCTGCATTTTGGAACTTTAGGCGAGAAGCAGTGTTGCACAGCATGATTTTAAAGGAACTGACGTATCTGGGAATAGCCTTGTTCTTTCTTTTATCTCTCTGTTAGATTCAAAACCATAGCTAGGACCCAAAGGTAAGCTTTCACTCAGAAAACAAGGAAACAGTTGCTGTGTGCAAGGCCAGAAAAACATAATGTCCTAAAAGAAAATTAAAAAGTATAATTTTTGAAAATCTAATCAGCCTTCTGATTGGCTGTGCAAAAGTCTTGAGCCACACCTAATTTCTTTATGTTTAGCTCAGAAAATGGGAGCAGCAATTTATTGGAACATGTGCAAATATGACCAGAAATACAGTATATACGGCAAGCACAGAGTTTATGCAATTCAAATTAGTTTAAAAGTCAATAGTTAATAGGTACCAGCCTGAACTCTCCCTGAGTTTTCTTGGATTTTTTTTTTTTTTTAAGTAGTCTTCAGGAATCATTCTCTAGATTTTCTTGAAGGCCATTCAAAGCTCTTCTTTGGATATTCGCTCCCTTATCTTTAATTCTCTACCAAATGATCCCACACTGCTTCAGTAATGTTGAGGTCTAGACTCTGGAGAGGCCAATCTATGACTGATAGTGTTCCATTGTGTGTTTTTCTATCCAAGTATACTTCTACTGCATTGGCAGTGTGTTTGGGATCCTGCGTCAGGTTTCTTTTTCCCCCTGTTTCATGAAGATATGACCTTCAGATAGAAGTTTTTTAGTCCTGCTACTTCTTTTGTCCAGTTTTCTCAGTTTCGTCAAGGACACACTGCACCATGCTGAGTTTTTGGTTAATAGCGCTCTAGAAATCACCTTGTTGGTGTAAAACAAAAATATTTTATGACTGTCAAACTGTGTTTTCTTTGGGCATTTTTCATAGATTCAGCTAAAGAAATGGGAACAAATTATGTGTTGGATGCTAGTAACAGAGAGCCTGAAGATATAATTTAAAATTATGTGCTAAGTTGTCTGTTAAGTGTACACACAACACTGGTTCATTTCTGAGTTAGGTGCCTTTATTCTTGACTGATTTATAGGTCAGTGTTAAGTGGCTAAACAACAAAAGAAAATTACAAGAAAGTCTCGGGCTCCTTGAAAGCCAAATATAAATAAATGAGGGATAGCTTAAGACTTATGCACAGTGCAATACAGAGCCAAGCTTGTGAAGGAACAACAGGAGTCTTCCCAAAATGATCAGTGTCAGCTTAAAGTGGTTATTCTATGATCTATTCCTCAATGTGCACCTAATTTAGAAAGATTTTCATGAGAGATTCTATGATTTTTGATCAGAAATGTGTGCTCGCAAGTTTGTCAGCTGTAGAAAGTCTGTATAATACTGCTGTCTGTGGCTGTTTACTAATATCTGTGGATTAATTGACACGTCTGCTTGCTGGTGTTACTGGTGTCAAGTAAATTGAGAACAGGCAGTGGTAGCTGTCATAAATGTTAGGGTGGTGGTTGCACACACTATTTACAGCCTTCTCAGTTTGAGGTTTTGCTTCTCCTGCTGCCCATGTTTTGTCAGTTTAGGAGTTTGTTCTATTTACTTTACTCTGCACCAGTGCATTACATGAATACAAGTTTACACTCTCAAAGAATATTTTTAGATAATAGGAGGCCACTGTGAATAAGAACATAAAAATATACCTAGCATGCTCATATCATATGTTTTCAAGTTATTAAATGTTGGCCGTTCACACCAAAAGTGTCCTGTGCATTTATTAAGTGATTCCCTTTAGACAAGGAAATAAGGAGCTGGCAGCACTCTGCTGTTGATCGAGCATGCCTTCCTGCAGGATCGTACCCTCTTGAATAGACCCTATTAAGTACACCTAGAAATCAGTAGTATCTGCCTTTTAGACTGACGACCCCTTTCTACTACTGAAGCTTCCAGTCTGTAAAACATTAATATTCATTTTCTTGGTTTTAACGAAGCAGGCAACAAGCATGGGGTGCCTCGGGAAGACTGCGTTTAGCATCAATGGAGATACAGTCAAACAACCAAACACAGAGGGAGGAAGTTGGCTGTCTCCTTCCCCTGGGCTCCATATTAATGAGACAATGCCACACTGCAGCCAATTACAGCCACTCCCAGACAGATGCCTTTGGTCTAAGACAACCTCCCACTGTAGACTCAACCCCCACCCCCCCCAGTCACCACTCCTTTACATGAACATACATATATCATTTCTCTCTGACAAAAATCCATTCAGGAAATACATAAAAAAATTTGCAGATAAAAGAGGCACCAACAACGAAATAAAAAGGTCAGGCATATGTGTCAAACAAAGAAACAAATACAAACCAATAAATAAAAATAAATTAATAAAATGTCCTGTTAACCAATGTGTCTCTTGATGTCACTTGTTTAAAATGTGCATTATTTTTTGCACTTGTCAGTTATGGATCCTTCTGTTCTTTGAGCAACTTGTGGATCATGGATGAATGGAGCCTATTCCAGCACACACTGGGAAAGGGGCAGTGTGCTGGGGGTTGAAGGGGTCATCAGTACATTACAGGGCCAGAATATAGAGCAAACATGTATATTTTTACAGTCTCTGAGTAACTTGCAACCTGCAGACTTTGAGCCACTACATAAATGTACTCTTAAATGTGCCTCAGAATTTAAAATGCCTTGTCTGATGTGTGATTTGTGATTTGGCTCATTAATTGTGCATTACAATGCAGAGGCACTGGGAATAAGGACACCTGCTTGGAATCCTTTATACTGGATAGCACCACCACATAGCCCTTTGAACAAGCACGCTCAGTGGTATAGCTATATTCAGCACAATGGCAGTAAACAGCAGCTGCTGTTTGCCTACTAAACGTTGAGTTAAAACTCAGAACGATGATTACTGCTCAAGATCCTCAAAAAAAGGCTTGACGACCAAAGGAAATGTACTGCATGTTTGCCTGTAAACTGACTTAATGCAGAGTTGCTTTAAAATCAAGACCACTTTTGCAAGACAAATTCTCATGTGATATGATGTGAAACAAATACAACACTGTTTCCAAACTATGGTAAATGGTGTGTATATATATATATATATATATATATATATATATATATATATATATATATATATATATATATATATATATATGTGTGTGTGTGTGTGTGTGTGTGTGTGTGTGTGTGTGTGTGTGTGTGTGTGTACCATGTCCCCTGACTCACGAGGCCCTGCAGCTCTCATTCATCACTCCGGTGTTTAAGGTTTTGCCCAGGCCTCCTGTCTTCACCAGAGTGTCCTCCAGCCAGTTTCAAGCCAGAATAAGTTTTCTGATCACTCACTCGTGTCTCTTTTTGTGTTAAGGAGTTTTGTTGTCTCACCTCTTGGAGCCTCACCCACTGGATATATTCGTCCTTCGTCGCTGCTGAAACTCCCTTTGCCTCTCAGCCTGCCTGCCCTCCTGGAAGAAGCGTCAGAGCCAACCCAGCCACCTGCCTCCCACTGTGGACTATTCCAACACTTCGCCACCGCCGCTCCCTCCACAACCTCCCCACTCACCTATAATAAATGCTTACTCTAGCCCATGACTCACCTCTCTTCTCCCTCTGCCTAGACTGATCCCTCTCCGTTCACGATCCGTCTCAGTGCCCGTAAGGATTTGGACTACATCTTAAGAAAACCCCCAGAGAGCCATTCAGCTATTTATTTAGTGTTTCTTTTGTTCTGTACAGTAAATTGTTTAAATCATCTCAGACCTGCCTCTTTCCCTGTCTGCATTTGGGTTCACCTTCACCTTGTCTTCAGCGCTTACAATCTGCAAGTTATCCATGTGCACAAATACACCCAACACCATCACACTCACTGGCCTTTGAACTGTGCACTGATGACAAGCTGGATGGTCCCTTCTCACTTTAACCTTCTGGATGATAGTGTAAGTTATGTTTTGAATGGTTAGCATTTGCAACATTAAAACCACTGATGGGCAAAGAAATAATTAATCATCTTATTACAAATAAAAGGCCTCTGCTATGTTGGATGGAGGCCTTGGTTAGTGCTTGCAGACTGCCAGACTGGAATGGTGATTCCCCTTTTTAAGAAAGAGGACATGATTGTATGCTTCAGTTACAAGGGATCAAACTCTATTTCCCTCGGAAGATTGATGCCAGTGTACTGGAGATTCCATGTATTAGTCAAATTCAGGAGGACCTGGTCACAGAGCACAATTTGTGCTCACAAGGGTATTCAAGGGGAGTTTGTGCAACCAGTCTGCATATGCTTTGTGAACATGGAGAGAACTTTCAACTGTGTCCCTCAGGGCATCTTGGGCTGGGAGATGGGAGTATGGGGTATCTGTTCCCTTTATGGAATTATATTTGTGTTAACAGTGATGAGTGGTATAAAACATGATCACAAGCAAAGAATTAAATTTTATATGTGCATGTATTCATTGCCACTCAAATTCCTGATACATAAATTCAACAACCCATGTGCATAAAATTCAGCAGCCAAGCGCACAAAGAAGCCATCACACATGTGAGAGTGTCTGTTTAGCAAGTGCTGCAACAGATTCATGTTCTCACAGGCAACTATGCTCTCAAAACTGAATTTTGCTAACTCACATCAGGCTAACTCTTGACAGTTTGGAGAGCAGAGCCCAAAGGGAGAAAGGCACTAATGTGATTGCAGTTCTGTTCATAACTTTTATGGAGCATTTCTATTTCTAACCATGTAGTGAAGGGTCTCCTCTTTGGTGGTCTCAGGATCACCTCTGCTTTTTGCAGATGATGTGGTTCTTTTGGCTTCATCAGGTGGAAACATCCAGTTCACACTGGGGTGGTTTGCAGTCAGATGTGAAGCAGTGAGAATGAGAATTAGTACCTCCAACTATAAGGCCAAAGTTCACAGCCAGAAAAGAGTGGCTTGGCCACTCTGGGTTGGGGACAAGTTGCTGCCTCGAGTTTAAGTATCTCAGGGTCTTTGTTCCACAGGTGAGGAGACAGTAGAGTGGAACACTGACAAGTGTGACTTTGGCAGCGATGCAGATGCTGTACGGAGCTGTTATTGTGAAGAGAGATCTGAGTGTGAAAGCAGTTGATCTACATTCCTACTGTATTCTGGCCACAAGTGGGTAATGATTGAAAGAATGAGATCACAGACATACTGTACATGATGGAAAGGAGCTTGCTACTCCTCCACGTCACCAGGAGCCAGTTCATGTGATTTGGCCATATGACTAGGATGTCTCTTGGCCATGTCCTGGCTGAGGTATTCAAGTGTGTCCTGCAGGGATGAGGCCTTCTCTGCTCAGATTGCCATCCCCATAATCCATGTGCTTTGTTCCTTACACATTGTTATATCTATGTTTTCAATTTTTTTTTATTGTGAATTTGTTGATCTACTTTCCCACACAATTATTAATTCCAACCTCATGAAAGCTGTGGGATGCTCTTTTACACCCAGTCATGTTACTGACCTGTTGCTGATTATCCTAATTAGTGATGATAATTCCACTAGATGTGTATTTCACCATTGTGCAACTTTTCCAGCATTTCATTACCCTTGTTCTAATCATTTGCAGCTTGTTGCTTTCTGTTTTTATGAAACAGCTATAGACTCATTTTTATCTGGTGCTTGCTGCATATAGAAAAGGTTTATCAGAATACTGGACAGTATTTGTGTTTACCTGTTAAAATTTAAGGCTGAAATTCATCTTGCAATTGATAAAAGTTCTAGCCTACAATAGAATTGAACACTGTAAGAAAACACTAGCCTAGTCTTATATTATGGAAATAAAAAAGGACTGAATCTACCACAATCTGGCAGCCAAGAAGTGTGTGCAGACAAAAGACTGGCCCATTTCTAGAACGGATGCAGACAGATACCAATAGGGGCCTGGGGACCTGAAAATCGTTGGGCTTGGCTGGTATTCAGGGTGAATCAAGGCCAGTAGTGCGATGCACGGGCCTGATACAGCTCAGGGGAGGGAGTGGCATGACTGGAATTAATTTTCTGTGATTGAGGCAATTGCCAAGGTTACTGCAGAGAATCAAACAATTGAATGTCATAGAAAGTGTTGTTTTTAGAGATGTTATGTCCTTGGTCACAGCTCATACGAAGAAGATGGTAACGATAGCTTTATGTGGTCTCCATGAAAACCATATGGTGTTAAAGCACAAGAGAAAAACTGCCAATACATGAAACCAATTCAAAAGCAAAAATTAGAACATTATTCCTTTTTTTTTTAACAAATATAGGATGCACATAATAAACTGAGTGGCAGTAACAGTATTCGTGAGATGCATTGCAAGTTATAACATTAACAACAGAACCAGAGAGAAAATCCAGATAAATATAAAAAAACCAAAAAATAAACCCAATTATAACATTTCAATCAACTCTAAACAAGTATACATAAAACATAATTTCATTGAAATAGATCTTGTGAGTGTTGAAGTTAATGGTGAGTATGCTCTGGACTGTATTATAAATAAAATTTGTTTCCTATATTCTGCATATATACACACTGGAAGGAAACTAACAGCAAAATCTTTAGAAATAATGCAGTCTACTCCATAGATTTGACACCCAGAAAAATAAAAAATAAAAACATGTAAACATTGCAAAGGTGTGATTTATGGCAGAGCATTTTAATTTAACTACAGGTGGCAGAATGCTCTTCGGTGGTGTATAATTGCTGGAATGTAGCTTTTGTTGACTAGGGGCAGCCATCCATGAAGGCAACACTCAGAGCAAAGCTGATGACAGACAAAAAAAACACAACCAAATAAAAGAAACCACATACCAGAGTGAAGTTCTCCATTTCCGCAAAAGAGATACCCTAAAATAAATTAGCCCCAGGGAGCCCAAATAGATGTAGTGTCATTTTTAGATTGGGTTTCAAAGTTAGTAAAATATATTTCTGGGTATATTAAAGGCACCAAAACCAAATTATGATTATAGGAAAATGTCATGAGGTCAGTGAGAAACTTTAAGGAGGATTCATAAGGAGTAAGACAATACAAGTGCTAGGAGACCCAACTATGTGATGGTGGATGCTGTTGACCTGGATCTGCAGAGAGAAAAACCCCCCAGCTTTATCAAAAATAGATCTTGAGAGTGATAACGGGTTTATTTCGCACCATTCTGTGGTTGAATGAAAAATGAATCCCAAATTTCAGCTTTTCAGTTGAAAACACTGCAGAGTAGTGAGAACTTCTGAAATCACAAAAATGAGCAACAGGTGCTATCATCAGTTTGTGTTGCTGCCAGCAGCAGCCACAGTCAGGCATCTGTAGTAAAGATAGTGGTAGTGTTGAAGCAGACACATTAGTCCCGGTGCCAGCATCGGGGCTATCATCAGCAACGGAAGTAGTGTTTGCTTGGCAAGGTTTGTAAACGACAGCTCTTGAGGGGAAGATAAAGCAAAAATTAGAGAGTGCTTGATGGGCCAAGAGTCAGGACAAATCACAAGAAGGACTGCGCCAGCAGAAGCGCCTTGCACACAGAGATGGTGGAGTCTGGAGAAATAGTGATGGCATCTCATCAGTTTCAGCCATGAAATAAGTCCCTACAGCCTCATAGCTGCTGGAGGAGCCAACTCATCTCCAACTTGTTGCATTGCTGATTTCCAGACACACTGTCCAAAGGGGATTTATTTTTATTTTTTCAGGGGCAGGTTTTGTGGGAGTTTTTTTTTTTAATCCCAGTCTTATCTTTGACTCTACTTGCTACAGTTTCATTGGCTTAGAAACAAACTCTCTGTTGTGCAGTTCAATCAAAGTTATCGGTGTAAACAATGACTTTGAGGACTGGATAGATATGTTTGCAAAAGGACACGGTAGATATTCTTTTTAAGGAGAGATTTTAGGGCATTCAGAGCGCTCAGTATAATTGGTTTCTGTCTGGCATGCAATGGCAAAGCTTCAGTTTTTTTTTTTTTTATTAATTTTTTTTTTTTTTGCTGGTGCTAAGAGGTTGCTTGACTTTTTAATGAGTGTGAATCCCAGATTTACCATTAATATGCTGACCAATCTACTGCAACACCCACAAGATACACACAGAGGTGTGCACACCTGAACACATCAGTACTGACTGTGCAGTAATTAGGTTTTGTCCCCCGTGTCTCACATGGAAAGATAAGATTCACGACCATACATACAAAAACAGACCCTTGAATATTGTGCCACAACCACCAAAAGCATTACAACAGTTAATAGAAGAAAAAAAAAATGCACCTAGCACTAGACCTCTACAAGGAGAAAAAAAGATGTTGTTTTTAAGTGCAAAGACACTGATGATTTTGTCACTGTCCTTGGGCATTGTTTACGACCAACAGTGCCGGGTTACCCGTTCAAGAATCCCCACTGCTGTTTTTCAAGTTGTTTTTCAAATGGCACAGACAAGAAGAACTGCACTCACAGCTTACTGATGTGACAGGAAGTGTCAGAGATATTCTTTTCAATTCAGTACAAGTCTATAAATGCATCTTTGTATGGCTTCACAAGGGACAGGAACTCCTGAGGGCTGGTGATAGGATGTACATGCTCTTCTTTTCTATGCAGCGTAAAAACCACGTAGAGCTCTGCAGACTCTTGTTTCCAGGCTTTAAATGAGGTTCCACACCTGTATATAGAATAAAAGTGAGCCATTATGACACACCGACTTTGCTAAAGCTAAATATTAAGTGGATGTAGATCACAAGTTCAACACCTATTGCACCACTGACCCAAAAGGTCAAAGGTAATATTTTTGTGTTTTAGTCTAAACATTTTTTATTATTATTATTATTATTATTATTATTATTATTATTATTATTAATAATTATAGTATTCACTAAATAAAAATTAAGTTGATAATAATGAGCCAGGGAAAATAATTGGGGGTGCTAAAAAGGTGCTATGGCTTCCCTAAATGTAGCTAGAGAATCCCCCAAACCCTCCCTGGGGCAATCTGTGCTGATATTGTGTTGCGTGCTAATATTGCTTGTTCTCTATGTGACATTGTTTTCACAAGACTGTCACATCAGACTGTTGTTCTGCTCTTTTAAAATCTGTTACCTTTGCTTGCATAAGAGCTTGGGTGATTGTGAACTGCAGCACTCTTTCAGACAGACTAGCTTTAATTATGTTGTAAGTAAGATATGCTTGGTTGTCCTCTTTGTCTGTTGCCTGTCAGGCCTAGAAGGGTTCTGTGATGTGACTATAGATATGAGTAAAATGCAGTCAGAGCAGACTTTGTCATGCCAACACTGGTAGTTAGTGCACTCAGCAAGTATAGGATACATTTTTTTTTTACTGTAAAGTACATATGCTGTAAATTGAACAAGCCAAAAAAAAAATTGCATTCATTAAACAAATCTATAATCTATTAACTGTAATTTTCTATTATTACTTACTATTAAGTTTTAGGTTTTGATATTTATGTCTATTCTCATAGACCCTTTTACAGCCTACGTCATCAAAATAATGCGTGCGCATTTTGGCAACGGAACTGAACTGCTACTCCATTCAAATCAATAAGAACAAGGAGACTGTGCAGCGTTTAAACGTGATTTAAAAGTGATGTCAGCATCAAAATGTCTGCTGTTGCATGTTTGGCTGTCAGAATTTCTACTCTACCAAAAGCAGACCGAAGTTGTACGAATCCCACAGGATCACGGCTGTTTGAGAGAAAATGGAGGAATCTATGGTTGCAAGCCATCAAATGTACTGATAAAAATTGGACTCAGGACACGATCAGAAATGCTCGCGTTTGAAGCGCCAATTTTATTTCAGGTAAAATTATTTATCTACTGGGGTTATACCGGGATGTCAGGTATCTAAAGTAAACAGCATTAGCTGGTAGGCTATTTGGCTTTTAAACTATAGTGTGGCTGGCTATTTACAGGTCAGGCATTGACTCAGAGTCCTGATTTTTAAATTAATATTTAATCGCACTATAGATTACAATAATCAGTGCCAGTCAAAAGTATAAGCAGACTCACATATGAATGGTTGAGCGTGTCTCACAGTGTGACTGAAACAGTATATATATATTTTTTTTCTTTTGTAAATCAATAATATCTGCAGCTGGAAAAGTCTTAGCTAGCTAGAAAAGCAGTCAGACGAAGTCCTCACGCTGCCATGCAGGTACAATCCGCTGTGAGGACGTAGCTCTCTGACTTGTTTACAATGACGAGTCTCATCATAGCGGTGCTGTTTCCTTGTCTTTGACGGAAGAATTTTTGCCTTTAAGCCACAAAACTCCGAGTTTGTATCATGATATTTGACGTTCAGCATACAACATAATTGTAAGCATCCAGTGACTTGTATGCGCAGCAACTTCTCTCGGTGTATACGCTGGGTTTCTCCACCAAATACGGGTATATATCCGCCCACGGATACTGGGCCACTTGCTAACCTACCACAGGAATCGGGGAGTCGGTTGCCGGTGGTCAAAATTAATTTTTGAAGGTAGTTTTAACGATCTTTCATTGATAATCCCTTCTCCTAGATTGAAACGCTATTGAACTCCGCTGTATTTCCGTTTCCAAAATGCGCGCGCATCGCTACTACGTCATCATTGTTTACAAACTGTAAAAGGGTCTACTATACCGTGCTCAGTAACTCTATTAGTCTGATAAGTAATAGTTGTTTAAATGATTAAATAATGGTGTATTCAGAAATCAACAGTTCTATAATCTATAAATTCAATTAAAATCAGTTTAATTTATACAGCACCAAATCACAGCCACCTCCCGGTGCTTAATATTGTAAAGATCATACAATAAAATCTGAAAATACTGAAAAAATTCACAATTTTCAAGAGCTAGAAGGTAACGAAAACAAATATAAAGAAGAGTTGGGGTTCAGGGTTTCATCTCATGTAACTATTCTCTTTGATTTTTTTTTTTCATTTTAACCAAGTTTAATTATGCAGTTCTCACAAGTTTTTGTAACACTGTACAAAACAGTATTTTCACTACTGAAGTGTTTTTGTTCCATGTTTGAGAAACTTGGTGTAGTGACATTTACATCTTGTGAGGTAAATTTCAAAATTGCCTCTTCAATTTTGCGTGATTGGACAGCCTGTGTTGTCAGTTTATAGATTGGTCAAAGCTTTCTGAGGTTGCCAGGAAGTTCAAGTTGGAGATCAGCATGATGCTACCTTGTTTTCAGCAGCAGAATGGCCCATAGTTTGTTATATGCGGGTATAAATGTCATGTCAAGTTTGCAGTGTGGTTAAGACAATGGAGAAAGCATCAATATAATGCTATTAAATGCCACGCTGAAAATAAGTCAGTAGCACTCTTGAGTCAAGTTTCAAAATATCATGTTATCACTGGGAGGACCTGCCACTTTAAATTTGTGGGTGCTTGACTTGTTAAAAATTAAACTGTTAAAATAATGGGGTGGACATTACTCCCTCTTAAGAAATTAATTTGTTGTAGTAAAATACACAGTGGATAAAAGTCTGACATTGACTGATCAACATGATTAAACTGACAAATATCAAACAAGGCCATTGCACATATTTGTGTGAAATGTTAGTTTAAGTTTGGCAATTTTGTCTTTCATTTCGCTGTACTTCATCAAATGCAAAATAAAGTCAAGAACAACACCATACTGTGCTTGAAATCATGGCTAATGGGTCACTGAAAACCCCACTACAACTGACCATTAGTTAGAAGAGTCCCAGGAGGGCACACATCTGCATGTTTTTGTAATTATTTCACAGGCCTTGTAATGTAATGATCTTGTAAAGTGTATTGTGCAACAGTACACATTACAAGCTTTACAAGTCATACATGTAGAACTTTACATGAGAGATGCATTCTACCACAAATTAATTTTATTTGTTTTTGTTTTTTCAGAAAGAATTATTCTAAAATAAAACAATGAAGTCAATATACCTTTACAGCAAATACACAAATTCAAATTAGAATGAGGTATTGTCATGATATAGTGAGTTAAAAAATGGAGTGAGGATGGTAAATGACTAAAACGTAATGAATAAACACACGTTTAACCTAAGTGCATGTTTGGAGATAAAATTTTCCATACCTGAAACAACATACAGAACAGCATAAAGAGAACCAGAGGGCTACTCTGGGAACCTTTCACACCTTTATACACTGAAAACTAGACCACAAACTATGCCACTAGAATCAACTCAAAACTCCCCATTGGCAATGACTGTCCAACCTTGGAGAGGTTGCGTTTGGCTTTGTCCCTGAAACATCTTTTTTGCAGCTGAGGTGTGTTTCATAGTGACAATTTGCTATTAGGTCTTAGTAATGCTATGTGGGCAGACTGAGGTGATCTTTGCCCTCCTGCTTGCTTTCCACAAGGCAAAGAGAGGCTCCTGTCTTGTCTAGGTCAACTTCCCTTTCAAGCAGACAGCTATTCAAACTGTAGGGACTGCAGTCACCTCTGAGCCACCTAGGTGTTTCACAGAGAGTCTTGGCCCTCTCACCTTTTGCAATTACGGCCTAGAACACCATGCTGCTGTTGCATCTGCAGGAGCTGAAAAGAGAGTAAGTGTAAACAAAGAGCTGGTTTAGATGTACCACTGACACTTTTGGCCAATTACTCATGTCTGTGGTCAGCAATTGGCTGTCTGGAAGGGGAAAATGGGTCTGAAGTGAAACATCATTGAGGTCCAACCACAGTAAATATAATTTTGCTTTGTTTTCCTCCATGGCTTTAGTGCAAACAAAGAATTGTTCAAGATTTTATAGCATAAAACTGGAATTGAAGATTATTTTTAGATAAATGGCTGATATGTCCCTCTGTGGAATATCATAAAACACTAAAAACAAACATGCACCTTTTGAAAGTGACAATGCCTGTACTCTTATCAAGATTTGCACTAGCTTGCAGTGCTTTATTAAGTTGACTTTTGCCTCGGAAATCTCTTTAAAAAAATAAAGCAGCTGCTGTGCACAGGGAGCAGCACTCTTTTGGCCCGGTTTGAATGCATGCAAGCCTAAGAGGAACTGCACAGTGGATATTGGCTGGTGTGAAAGGGATGTTAGAAGACGTGTATTTGAGTGAATTTTTTGGATTGTGGTGTTGCACAGACATGGTTGAAGTCATTTTCTCAGCTTAGATGATACACCATAGCCAGGTGCTCTCATGTTGGATTGTGACTACAAAATAGTAAGTTGGAGAATGGACTCACTGATGGCAGTTCATTTGTAACTGCAGCTAGTGGCAGCTACTGAGTCTTTGGCACGGTGAAGAAGCTACTTATATACCTTATAAAACATATAATGTTATCTAACAGTATTGGTAACTTTTTTGTTACCACAAAAGCAAGAAGGCAAGCATAGTTTCATTACACTGGTTTGGTTCAACAGATCATGCTCCTTCTGTCATATAACCAGAGTCATTCATTTAAGCAGAGAATCATCCAATATAAATCAAAGTCCAACTTCATTGCATTTGCGAAGCTGTAACTGTGGAATGTTTGAAAAAATCCATTAGCAAATCAACTGCTGATTTTGTGTTAAATGACCAAATAATTGCTTTAGCTCTAGATTCAAATTAATGCAGGAAAATGGGGGGTACACAGTAAAGACACTTTCCATAAGAGTTCCCCAAAGTAACCATAATTTACTGCAGAATCTTTAGTTGTACAACAATACTGCATATATGTATGTGTTTTGTAAACCTTGAACCAAGTTTAGAAAAGTACATTTTTGAACAGAATATGTATTCCGAATGCTAAAAAATCTTAAAGCAAAGTCAAAGAGACGAGAGAAAGGTTGACAAAGTAAGATAGAAAACCCATTACGGCTATCCTCCACAGTTTCCACCATACCTCCTGTGCTCTTGTGAATTAACTTTCAAGGGCACAGAGTTTCAGCAAATATTTCATTTCCCAAGATGGCCATCACTCAAGCTATCACTTGAACAACTCAAATCCGTCTTTTGTGAAGAGAAAGGGGGAAAGATAGAGGGTATATAGAAAGTGAAAGATGACTGAGATTACGTTTTGCCTTTTTTGAGTGTCAATATCTGGAGAAGTTGAAATGTAAGATTGGAATCCTTCTTTGATGTCAGTGGACAATACATGTTTTAACACTTCTATTGTATTACAATAAAATGGAATTCTTTTTGTTTATTGAAACTGCTCCTTTGTGCATAATTTCAAAGGATTCATTTCTTGTAATTAAGATAAATAGGATCTATTTTTAGGTTGGAAAAACTGTCAATGACACTCTGTTAAATGCTATTTTTGCTGACTTCAAATGTATCTATTTTTAATTGATTTTGTCTGCTCATTTGTCCATTAATCATTTGATGTCATGAGAAACATGGCAGTTATCCAGCAGTGATGTAAATTAGCTTTCAAAGAGCAGGTTTTATTTTTAAAAATCACAGAGCTAGCACTTCTTATTCAAGTTGATTGTATCTACATTCAAAGGTTTAATGAACAGCATTAGCGAACACCAGCATGGGGAATCAATACATTCCATGTGTTTTATAACTGTTGGATTCTTTGTACAAAAAATCATAAGGGACTTCATCATTGTTAATTGGTGTGGTTTGTTTTAAAACGTGGGAGAGTAAGCTATTCAAACATTATACTTTTGATCATACTTCTATGTAAATTGCCTTTTACTTCACCATATATGAATATTTTTGGATTTTTAAAAATATACTTTGGTGAGAACAATGCTCAAGTAGTGTGCTTAAAGTACATGTTGCATGGGGGTTGGGACGATGAAGGCAAAGCTCTTGGGGTCAGTGTCTTACTGCTGGTGCTTTCACCATCTTGAAACAACAGGCAGAAGGTCAGAGTATCCCCACCAGGATATAAAAGAAAAAGCAATGCATTAGCCAGGCCTTTGTTCCTCTAACATACATGGGCTTCTCCCACTGATACTGCTGGTTCATTGTCCCCAGGGCCTCAATGGGTTACAAGCTTTTGGGGTAGAAAGGACAGGGGGTTGTCATACTGCTTTCCAAAGGTCGGTGTCTATGTCTCTCGTAGCCCTAAGCCATCAATGTGAAACAACTGTTGCTCCTCTATTGCAATACAGGGTTATTAAAGCTATTTATCTAGATGCCCTGCCTCTGCAAAGACAGCTGGGACAGACTCTGATGCATGCTTAATACACTAATCACACTTTCTCCCTAGGACCCCTGTTGGCTGCCCTAATCTCTTTCTCTCACTGTTTCTCTTTTTCTCATAACTTTGATAGTCTATGTCATGCAAACAGAAACTGACAAGTAGTGCTCTCATAAAACTACTGACATCCTGTGCACAAATACATCAGTGAGTGCATGTGCTGTCTTCTGTTGCCTTCAATACAGCAACAAACTCAGAACAAGTTGACACTGGTGTGCCTTCGAGGGTACCTGTTTATTTTTTCAAATTCCTGTGAGGGATATTTTGGTCATGGTCCCATCATTGCAAGCTTCTTCTGCATGTGCATCTGTGTGCTATATATCAAATCATGTGGGCCAACTCTGGTTGCTTGTACAGTTAGTATATTTTCCATGGATGCTAAGGGAATAGACTTGATATTATTATCTCAAACTGAAAATTTTCAAAAATGATTAGCACATGTTTTTTGCAAAAGTGTTTTGGCCATAGGGACTAAACTGATAATTGAAAACTGATAATGATTTAAATTATTTTTAAATGAGTTTATAACATAGGGGTCAGGTGCACTGTGTGTCGGGCGGCGGTCAAGGACAGAGGCCCTGGCAGACCCATCCCTGGCTATTGAGGCTGGCTATTGGGACATGGAATGTCACCTCTATGTTTGGGAAGGAGCCTGAGCTAGTGGTGAGGTGAGATATTGGCTAGATATAGTCAGGCTCACCTCAACGCATGGCCTGGGCTCTGGAACCATTCTTCTGGAGAGGGGCTGGACTCTGTTCCAGTCTGGATGTGCCCTCTGTGAGAGGTGGTGAGTTGAGAACACAATGTTCGAACCTAAGGATGTCCATAATTGCACGTGGCACCAGGAGATCCTAGATTGCAGGTCGATGATCAATTTTGTAGTCATGTCATTAGATCTGCAGCCATATGTTCTGGGCATTTGGGTGAAGACAGGAGATGAACTGTCAGCTGATCACCACCTGTTGGAAAGTTGGATCAAGTGGTGGGGGAGGATTCTGGACAAACCTGGTGTATCTAAATGTATAGCGAGGGTGTGCTGGGAAGCATTCTGAGGGAGTCTGAATGGGCCATATTTTGTACCTCCATTGTTGAGGCTGCTGCACAGAGCTGCAGCTGCAAGGTTGTTGGCACCTGTTGTGGTGGTAATCTCCAAATTGGATAGTGGACACTGGAGACGAAGGGAACCATCAAGCTGAAAAAGAAGTCCTACTGGGCTTGGTTAGTCTGTGAGACTTTTGAGGCAATTGACAGGTATTGGCAGGCAAAGCGCAGTGCAGCTTGGGAGGTGGCTGAAGCAAAACTCGAGTCTGGGAGGAGTTTGGTGAGGCCATTGAAAAAGATTTTAGGACAGCCTTGAAGCGATTCTGGCAACCCATCAGGTGATACGGTGGATAGTGCAGGTGGGGCATTGCTGACTTCAACTGAGGATTTAATCAAGTGGTGGAAGGAATACTTTGAGGACCTTCTAAATCCCATTGGCATGCATTCTGTAGAGGAAGCAGAACCTGGGGATGAGGGGGACTGCAGGTCACTGAGGTAGCCCCTGGGATGGATGCCCTGAGTTCCTGAAGGCTCTGGATGTTGTAGGGCTGTCTTGGTTAACACGCTTCTCTGACATCACATGGAAATCTGGGGAGGTGCCACTGGATTGCCAGACTAGGGTGGTGGTCCCTCCCTGGAAGGTCTATGCCAGGGTGCTGGAAAAGAGAGTTTGTCCTTTATGTCTTTATCCTCTCAAAGATATTCAAGTGTGCGTGGGAGCTTGCTGATCCAGTCTACATGTGTTTTGTGGACCTGGAGAAGGCATTCGACTTTGGATGGATGGATGGATGGATGGATGTCTATCCAAGTTTCCCGAAACCTCAGATAAGAATTTAAAATAGATGTTTTGTCCTATAAACATTCCAAAACGTAAAGCCTTTTCTTTAAAAAACTGAAACATCAAACAGTAATCATTGACAAACAGGCAACTTCTGGTATTTTTCTTGAAAATGTACTTATTCATGCAAAAAACTTATTCATGCTAAATAACTAATGAGCCGATAAATGGTAATTTTATGTATTTTAGGTATTTTTTGTTTAATAGTTTTCATTGATACTCTGTACTGAAGTGTTACTCAGAAGGTTTTTAGCAGTTGTTTCTCAGCTTTGCCTAGCAGAGCTACTTGAATACATGTTGACACAAATAGTAATAGTTTGTCAAATGCTCTGGGAGAAAGCTATATCCTTAAACATCTCTCAATTGTACTTGATTGTGGTGATGCTCTGTATGTAGTTAACAGCCGGCTGATGGATCAATTGCGGCAGCATTTTCATCTGAAGCTGTTCATAGTGATTGTTACAAATCAATGGCTTTTAATGACTGATGAGTGGGACCGTATCTGCTTGGTTATTATTGTCAGTGATCTTTTTTCCCCTCCTTGAAGAAAAAACAGGATCTGACACTCAGATGGCTGGCTGCCACTAACCAATTCTCGTACTTGTTCTGAAACTAATTTTCCAGCTAATTTGACATTTTAAAGTTAGTGAAGTTAAATATCAATACTAAATGGCAGAAAGTGAACAATTTAACTTTTTGTAACTTGCTAAATCTGCAATTTACAACTAAGTCAATGGTCACAGTACCTATACAGGCAATTGGAAATGCTTATTTTTACCTGTTAGTTTCAAAGATTTTAATGCCACAGATATGTGCCACTTCCAGACCATGCGTTATAATAATCAGCTATTTTCATGTTTATATTTTAGCATGAGCATCAGCATCAGCCTTAGTTTTTCTTCCCTAAAAAGCGTGAATATTTTTGACATCAAAATGAATGACACTCATTTATAATGACTGCACTGACAATTTGAAGGCAATTGCATTGTCCTTAAAAGTCAATCAAACCTCTGGACATAAAAATTCACCTGCAATATTATTACAGTGGCTGTTTGCTTTTATGAGAAATACAACCAAATGCATGAAGCTGAAGTGTGTTTCTAAGGGTTTTACTTAGACACACTCCAACAATGAATAATGTAATCTAACAGAGAATAAAGTCGTATTGCTCTTGGTTCATTGTTTTTATCTACATTGCATTACCTTGGAGCTATTTTTCCTCTGTAAACTAAGATTAATTACATTTTTCATGGATTTCACATGATAAGTTTCTCAGTCATATCGTATGTGATTCATTTAAACAATGGCCATTTACTGCATGCATAATAATAATAATAATAATAATAATAATAATAATGCATAATGTGCTTTAGAAGTGACTGGAAAGCCTGCCATTAACCCTGAACCAGTACATGGATATTTCACCGCATGTCTGTTAAAGGTGAATGGGCATGCTTATACTGCTGTTAACCTCTGTTACTGGTGCTGGTGGTTTGTGCTTGGCAGTTTGGGTGGGCAGTATGAGTAACAACATTTCTGCCTGCTACAGTGGTCTCATAAAATGGAAAATATTTGTTTACATGACTGGGCAGTGCAGAACTCCCCACATAGTTTTCACTTTTCAACCTCTCTGCTTGGCTTTCTGGAACTCCTTTCTCAAATGGGGGCAATTATGTAAGCCCTTGTACCGAATGAATCAATGTGCCTAAATAGTTTTCTTTCTGACATTCAGGCCCCAAAACAGAAAAAAAGTAGGGCTGCTTTGGTAACACAAACCCACCATGACCCTCTGTGGTTGGCTTTGTCCTCAAACTTGATGTGTTAGAAACTGGAAAAATGCACAAGTGCAAGGATTTGAGTGAGTTTGACAAGGGCCTAATGGTGATGGCTAGATGACTGGGTTAGAGCATCTCCAAAACTGCAACTCTTGTGGGGTGTTCCCAGTCTGCGGTGGCCAGTATCTATCAAAAGTGGTCCAAGGAAGGAACAGTGGTGAACCAGTGGCAGGGTCATGAGTGGCCAAGGCTCACTGATGCACATGGGCATCAAGTGAAGGCTGGCATCTGTTGTCTGATCCAACAGATAAGCTAATGTAGCTCAAATTGCCAAAAAAGCTGATTCTGATAAAAAGGTGTCAGAATACACAGTGCATTGCCATTTGTTGTGTATGAGGCTGTATAGCCGCAGACCAGTCAGGATGCCCATGCTGACCCCAAAAGGACCAACAATGGGCATGCGACCATCAGAACTGGACCATGGAGCAATGGAAGAAAGTGGCCTGTTCTGATGAATCGCATTTTCTTTTATATCACATGGATGGTCAGGCCTTACCTGGGGAACACATGGCACCAGGATGCGCTATGGGAAGAAAGCAAGCTGGCAGAGACAGTATGATGCTTTGGGCAATGTTCTGCTGGGAAACTCTGGGTCCTGCCTTCCATGTGGATGTTACTTTGACATGTACCACCTATCTAAGCCTTTCTGCAGATTAGGTACACCCTTTCATGGAAATGATATTCCCCTTTCAGCAGTGCCCTTCTACTTGTTCAGGAACAATTTGAGGAGCACAACAATGAGTTTGAGGTGTTGACTTGGCCACCATATTCTCCAGATCTCAATCCAATCAAGCATCTGTGTGATGTGCTTGACAAACAAGTCCAATCCATGGAGGCCCCACCTCCCAGCTTACAGGACTTCAAAGATCTGCTGTTAACATCCTACTGCCAGATACCACAGCACACCTTCAAGGGTCTAGGGGAGTCTGTGCCTTGATGAGCCAGGACTGTTTTGACAGCAAAAGGGGAACCAACACAATATTTGGCAGATGATCATAATGTTATGCATGATTGTTGTGTTTCTCAGGTCAGAGTGTTAGTCAATAACCATGAGTTAAACAGTGATAATGTGAAATATGAAATCCAAATGAGTCCATGACACCACATTCTGTGTGTGCTTTATCAATAGTATGTGGTGAAGTATGCAATGAACCATTTTCTCAGCTGTTATCCACAGCATCACACACACAATTTTGAAAAACTATTTCAAGCTGAAGTCTTCCAGTGAAATACAGGCTTCAAAGGCCACATCTTTAGAAATGATATATACTAAAAAGAAACATTAATGAATAAAATAAGCAGAAATAATTTAGTGATTAAGAGACATGTTTCAGTAGGAGTGAACTGAATGTCCTAATGATGAACCCCGCTTTTTTATACTTACTGATTGAGGTCCAAGGTTACTCTCCAAAGCTGGCATAGCTATTCATCAGAACCATAACATATATGCATTTGCTCACATTGCCTTATTGTGTCATCAACCTTCCATCCCCAACAGAACATTATTTTTAAAACCTCTGACCTCGGCCTGCTTATCTTAAATGTCTGGTCAGAGATTATAAAAAAGATTATAATTCTCACATAGAACCTCCCTTTACTGTACGTCCCCTAGTTGCACTATTTAAATAAGTCAGTGACTAAAAACATATCAACTTTTTTTCTTATTTTAAATTTTTCCTACTGAGTAAAGGTTTAGGTTAGTGTGGTGCAACAGTGAATATGATGACTGTTAAAAATAACCAAGGCAAAGATCATTAAGGTGATTTTTATTTAGTATAATAAGTTTTTCCAAGCAGTACTTTTTGGGTATATAAGACTTGGGTAATTGGGGTGTAATTTTACAAACCCAATTCCAAAAAAATTGGGACACAGTATAAACCTATCACATAACGCGTTTAAATTGAGAAAATGTATGATTTTAAGAAAAATATTAGCTTATTTTGAATTAGATGTCAGCAGGATGGGACCATGTTTATGACTGTGTAGCATCCCCTCATCTTTTAGCAATAGTCTGACAGCATCTGGGACCTGAAGAGAACAGCTATTGGAATTTTGGGAGATGAAAACTTCCCATTCTTGTCTAATATATGATTCTAGCTTCTTTGTCAATTTTTTCATTTCATAATGCTCCAAATGGTTTCAGCTGGTGAAAGGTCTAGACTACAAGGACACCAGTTCAGCACCTGGACTCTGTTGTAATTGATGCAGTTTGTGGTATAGTATTATCTTGCTGAAATATGTAAGGTCTTTAATGAAAAAAACATAATCTGGATGAGAGCATATCCTGCTCTATAACCTATATATACTTTTCAGCATTGATGGTGCCTTTTCAGATGTGCAAGCTGCCAATTTCATAGGCACTAATGCAGCCCCCCACAGCATCAGAGATGCAGGCTTTTGAATTAAATGTTGATACCAAGCTTGTTTCCTGCGTTAAAAGACAATGATTTCTTGAAGTGTTCTTGAGCCCATCCAGTAATTTCCATGACAGAATCATATCTGTTTTTAATGCACTTTTGCTTAAAACATCATGGATGTATTATAGAGTGGACTAACCACTCCATTGTGTATAGTAAATGCACATTATTTTGTTTTAGATTATTCACTGTTCAATTGTATTCTTATAATACAAATACAAATTGAGATAATGTCTTTTTTTTTCAAAAACTAAACCTCCTGCTCCATTAATCAAGTAATTTGATTTGATTCAGTTCTATTCAGTTTCATTTATATACTGCTAATTCAGAACAGTAGTCAACTCAAGGTACTGTTTTCTCTCTACAGTGGTAGATATCACATGATCTCTTATTAGGAAGTGCTTGGCGATGTTGGGACGGAAGAACTCCAGTTTAATTGGAAGAGATCTCTAGTGCAACCAGGAGGGCTCAGGCTCTTTTGTGACTGGCTAGGGGAAAGAAAAAGAAGCACAGAGAAACCAAGGGCAAAATGCAAACTGTTGGAGCAGACAAAAGATAATGACATCCAATAGTGGCATTATTCTACTATTACACCAAAAGACCAAACAGTTTCACATATACGTAATGAAAGTCTGTCCTGTTTTATGTGACCAACATAGAACGATGTTGAAGAAATTACATTTCGTTCTATTCTTAAGTGGTATATCTATATTAATTATGTGAAGGTTTACCACTTAAAAGGTTTTCTGTAATGTATATATCACACTATATCTGTGACATAGTGTGGTTTAAGGCATTTTCTGTGGCTACTGATAGTTTCTATATAATATATTAGAAAAAAGTAAACAGAATGGAGTTGCAGCCAGATATGCTTTTCAGAAAAAGCTTTTCTGAAAGGTAGCAAATGATTCCATTGCCCACTGAATATTAAAGCCGCTTTCTTTCAGCACTACTGTTGTCATTTTCTAACCATTTATGAATTTGTGCATTTTACCATGACCTTGTAACTTGTCTATCCAATTAAATGAAAAATCAAAAACCCACCACCTACTGCTTTAATGATAGTGCGTTATCAATACAACTAATACACGTTTTAATATATCACTAACAGATCTTCACTATTGTCCAGGTTTTGCTGCCAAAAGACTAGAAAGTACTTTATATCATTAGGGCTAATCGTCCCTCATCAATATTACATTACTTAGTTAATCAAAGTTTAATAATTAAATGCACTGTCTGCAATGTCTTCAGTTAGAAATAAATCTAAGATTTAACAACAAAATTTCAATATCTCACCCAATTGCTCCTGGGACACATATTGTCTGAGTAATTCTATTGTATTTAAAAGAGAAGGCTTTCTCTAAAACTAACTGTACAGTAGATGGAACAACAGGAACATGTCTATAGAAGAGGTCCAACACTCACAGTGAGGTGATTGAAAAGGCAATTTTGTGTTCTGATTATTTTGAACAAAAGCTTATATTAGCTGTGTCCAAATTCAGAGGTTGTGTCCTTCGACGGTTGCATTTGTAGGCTGATGACGTCACAGCAAGGTGCCGAAGGCTGTCTAAATTTGAAGACTCCATTAAATGCGGCCGATGAATGCCTTCTTTTCACCAGATTTGAAGGATGGGTCCGGTATACAGTGGTGTGAAAAAGTGTTTGCCCCCTTCCTCATTTCCTGTTTTTTTGCATGTTTATCACACTTAAGTGTTTCGGAACATCAAACCAATTTAAACAATAGTCAAGGACAACACAAGTAAACACAAAATGCAATTTGTAAATGAAGGTGTTTATTATTAAAGGTGAAAAAAAATCCAAACCACTCATGGCCCTGTGTGAAAAAGTGAGTGCCCCCCTTGTTAAAACATACTATAACTGTGTTTTTACATGTGAGTTCAATCTCCTAGCCACCACCCAGGCCTGATGATTGCCACACCTGTTCTCAATCAAGACATCACTTAAATAGGAGCTGCCTGACACAGCCTAAGGTCCATCAGAAGATTTCTCTAAAAGCCACACCCAGGCCTGATTATTGCCACACCTGTTCTCAATCAAGACATCACTTAAATAGGAGCTGCCTGACACAGTAAGGTCCATCAGAAGATCCTTAAAAGCTACACATCATGCCGAGATCCAAAGAAATTCAGGAACAATTGAGAAAGAAAGTAATTGAGATATATCAGTCTGGAAAGGGTTATAAAGCCATTTCCAAAGCTTTGGGAATCCAGCGAACCACAGTGAGAGCCATTATCCACAAATGGCGAAGACATGGAACAGTGGTGTACCTTCCCAGGAGTGGCTGGCCGCCCAAAATTACCCCAAGAGCGCAGCGACGACTCATCCAAGAGGTCACAAAAGACCCCACAACAACGTCCAAAGAACTGCAGGCCTCACTTGCCTCAGTTAAGGTCAGCGTTCATGCCTCCACCATCAGAAAAAGACTGGGCAAAAATGGCCTGCATGGCAGAGTTCCAAGGAGAAAACCACTGCTGAACAAAAAGAACATTAAAGCTCGTCTCAATTTTTCCAGAACACATCTTGATGATCCCCAAGACTTTTGGGAAAATATTCTGTGGACCGATGAGACAAAAGTGGAACTCTTTGGAAGGTGTGTGTCCCATTACATCTGGCGTAAAAGGAACACTGCATTTCAGAAAAAGAACATTATACCAACAGTAAAATATGGTGGTGGTAGTGTGATGGTCTGGGGCTGTTTTGCTGCGTCAGGACCTGGAAGACTTGCTGTGATGAATGGAACTATGAATTCTGCTGTCTACCAAGAGATCCTGAAGGAGAATGTCCGACCATCTGTTCGTGTACTCGAGCTGAAACGAACTTGGGTTCTGCAGCAGGACAATGATCCTAAACACACCAGCAAGTCCACCACTGAATGGCTGAAGAAAAACAAAATGAAGACTTTGGAGTGGCCTAGCCAAAGTCCTGACCTGAATCCTATTGAGATGTTGTGGTATGACCTTAAAAAGGCCGTTCATGCTCGAAAACCCTCTAAGGTAACTGAATTAGGACAATACTGCAAAGATGAGTGGGCCAAAATTCCTCCAGAACGCTGTAAAAGCCTCATTGCAAGTTATCGCAAACGCTTGGTTGCAGTTGTTGCTGCTAAGGGTGGCCCAACCAGTTATTAGGTTTAGGGGGCAATCACTTTTTCACACAGGGCCATGATGGTTTGGATTTTTTTTCACCTTTAATAATAAACACCTTCATTTACAAATTGCATTTTGTGTTTACTTGTGTTGTCCTTGACTAGTGTTTAAATTGGTTTGATGTTCCGAAACACTTAAGTGTGACAAACATGCAAAAAAACAGGAAATGCGGAAGGGGGCAAACACTTTTTCACACCACTGTATTCTTCATGGCCTGCCATATCCCAAGAGTCATTGTGAGGACACAGATATGTACACACATACACATAGCAGAGTGTGTACACTGCTTAAAAAAATAAAGGGAACACTCAAATTGTCAGGGTTGAGAGGTGCGGTGCGAGAGGGAAGAGGCAGGACCCAAGGGCAGAGCTTCAGGAACATGGGGTTTAATAAACAGGAACCAAAAACACACAGGAACTCCCCCCTGGGAAGTACACAGGTTAGGGGGGAGAACCGGGGAGACCAGGAAACACAAAGGGACTACGGCAGGGAGCAACCACAACGGAGGAACACAACTGGGGGTAACCACGAACTGACACGACGAGGAACGGAAGAAAACTGAAGGCTTAAGAATACATGAGGGCAATCGGGGCAAGAGGAAACAGCTGGGGAACACAGGTGAAGCAAATCAGAAAAACAACAGGGGGAAGCAAAGTCAAACACGAGACATGGGGAACACAGGACTATCAAAATAAAACAGGAAGGGACAGGACCAGGAAGACGCAGAAACATCAGGGACCAGGGAAACCAGGAAATAAAACAGAAAACACTGGGCCACCGGCCCAGGACCATGACACAAATAACACATCCTAGATCTGAAATATTCTCATTGAATACTTTATTCTGTACAAAGTTGAATGTGCTGACAACAAAATCACACAAAAATCATCAATGGAAATCAAATTTATTAACCAATGGAGGCCTGGATTTGGAGTCACACACAAAATTAAAGTGGAAAAACACACTAAAGGCTGATCCAACTTTGATGTAATGTCCTTAAAACAAGTCAAAATGAGGCTCAGTATTGTGTGTGGCCTCCACGTGCCTGTATGACCTCCCTACAACGCCTGGGCATGCTCCTGATGAGGTGGCGAATGGTCTACTGAGGGATCTCCTCCCAGACCTGGACTACAGCATCTGCCAACTCCTGGACAGTCTGTGGTGCAACGTGACGTTGGTGGATGGAGCGAGACATGATGTCCCAGATGTGCTCAATCAGATTCAGGTCTGGGGAGCGGGCGGGCCAGTCCATAGTTTCAATGACTTCATCTTGCAGGAACTGCTGACACACTCCAGCTACATGAGGTCTAGCATTGTCCTGCATTAGGAGGAACCCAGGGCCAACCGCACCAGCATATGGTCTCACAAGGGGTCTGAGGATCTCATCTCGGTAACCAATGGCAGTCATGCTACCTCTGGCGAGCACATGGAGGGCTGTGTGGCCCTCCAAAGAAATCCCCCCCCCACACCATTACTGACCCACTGCCAAACCGGTCATGCTGAAGGATGTTGCAGGCAGCAGATCGCTCTCCACAGCGTCTCCAGACTCTGTCACGTCTGTCACATGTGCTCAGTGTGAACCTGCTTTCATCTGTGAAGACTGAGCACATGTGACGAATTTGCCAATCCTGGTGTTCTCTGGCAAATGCCAAGCATCCTGCACAGTGTTGGGCTGTGAGCACAACCCCCATCTGTGGACGTCGGGTCCTCATACCATCCTCATGGAGTCGGTTTCTAACCGTTTGTGCAGACACATGCACATTTGTGGCCTGCTGGAGGTCATTTTGCAGGGCTCTGGCAGTGCTCCTCCTGTTCCTCCTTGCACAAAGGCGGAGGTAGTGGTCCTGCTGCTGGGTTGTTGCCCTCCTACGGCCTCCTCCACATCTCCTGGTGTACTGGCCTGTCTCCTGGTAGCGCCTCCAGCCTCTGGACACTACGCTGACAGACACAGCAAACCTTCTTGCCACAGCTCACATTGATGTGCCATCCTGGATGAGCTGCACTACCTGAGCCACTTGTGTGGGTTGTAGAGTCTGTCTCATGCTACCACAAGTGTGAAAGCACCACCAACATTCAAAAGTGACCAAAACATCAGACAGAAAGCATAGGTACTGAGAAGTGGTCTGTGGTCCCCACCTGCAGAGCCACTCCTTTATTGAGTGTGTCTTGCTAATTGCCAATAATTTCCACCTGTTGTCTATTCCATTTGCACAACAGCAAGTGAAATTGATTGTCAATCAGTGTTGCTTCCTAAGTGGACAGTTTGATTTCACAGAAGTTTGATGTACTTGGAGTTATATTGTGTTGTTTAAGTGTTCCCTTTCTTTTTTTGAGCAGTGTGTATATATATATATATATATATATATATATATATATATATATATATATATATATATATATATATACATATATATACACATACATATACATATATACATATATATACATACATACATACATATATGCGTGTATATATATATATATATATATACATACATATATATATATACATATATATATACATATATATATATATATACATACATACATATATACATGTATATGTGTGTGTGTGTGTGTGTGTACCAAACACATTTTTACAATATAACAGTTATAGCTTCAGTTATTAAACTAGCAAATAAATAAATGAAAAAAATTAAATAAAACAAAGTCCTTCTAACATTATGGAATGGCATGAGTATCTGTACCACTGTGGCTGCCCTACAACACAAGAACCCAAGGGGCTGGTTCCTAAAGGAATGCTTTTAGGGGGAGAACACAGGGGTGTTTATGCACCACTAGAGAAGGGTAACAACAGCATGCTGTAAGAAATTGATACAACACAAAAGAAACTGCCTCCAAGAAATGTTCCCTCTGGCTCTTTATGTTCAGGAAATGGCCTTTTTCAAAACACCACTGGGCAAAACATTTCCAGAATTATTTTACTTCACTGTTGTTGAAGCCAGCAAATCTGCCACGCCAGACCAATTTTCCCAGCTCACCATACAGTATGGCATGTAACAGAATGCAACTTTACAATACAGATAATGAAAAATAATTATCTATTCTAAATTACCTTTTCAAGTAGATCATACATTATTTTCTTAACGGCTTCATCTCATCACTGCAGAATAACAAACACAGTATAATCAAATGGCAGTGATTGTATTTTATTTATTGATGAAAGTAAATTAAAGTATAACATCACCAAGCAATTACAATGCCAGTCTTAATGAGTGCCTCAATTTACATTGGTTGATTGCCAAAGAGAAAAACATTGTTTTGCTGTGCTCTTCAATTGATCATTTTAATTAATTCCTGAAATGTGCATAGTAAACAAACAACAAACTATGTTTAGAATAATTTGCTAAACTAAAGCTCGTAATGCACCACTTTTGACACACTATGTGACCCGGCGCATTTAAATTTATAACAAGGTTTTCCATATGTAAAACAGTTAACAAATGACAGTTATACAATGGTTAATTTCCCTTTTATTTGACACACGGTGATGAAAGACATACTGGTCATTATCAAATAATATATACAGACAAATTTGCTGTAACTGAAAACGCAATATCATGCATCATCAGCCATATGATAAATTTGCTATGTACTGTGTCCCACCTACTGCTGCAAAACCTTTGATACTAGTGCTATCAGTGAACTCAACTCACCTACTGACTGCAGCTCAGCAAAGCGATTGCTCTCAGTATGATCACAGAAATAGTGCCATGCTGAAAACATAGCTGCTTACAGCAGAATTCCTAAATTGGCAACTGCATTACTAGATTTAATAACTTTTTAGACATTCTCGGTGACTGTGATTCTTGAAAGCTGACAGTGACAAATTTTTCAGATTATCTGCAAAAATGGTAGAGTGTAGCCTACATTCTGATACATTTTCCTGTAATTGACATATCTTTTCTAACCAAAGCAGTTTTTCAGCCATTTGCCAGCCAGAGGCGTAGCCCCAATCCTGCCATGAAAAAAGAAAAACTGTGCACGTGGGCTCTTGATCTCCAGTGACCTTGCCACTGGTCTCAAGGGAGGTGAAGATTTTTGCCACTGAGTGAGCAGCAGGCTTAAGGAGAAGAGAGCAGACCTGTCAGCAGCTGTAAAACAGCAATACAAAAACTTACATTTTGCCAGGGGGTATTTTAAGGAATAATGTTTCAAAAAGGTATTCCACAGCACGAAAATAATGACTGAAACCTGTGTTTTGCACTGTCCACTCCTCTGGTTCTCATTTTCTCCATGACTTTCCAGTCCATTTTCATCTTTAAGTTCATTCTTATATACATCAAGAACAGGCCATTTGAAAATTATCAACCATTTTTGATTGGTCGAAATTTTGATTAAGTTTAATTATCAATGCAACATTGGCCATCAATATTGTTGGTATGGTCATATGCCAATATGTGAATCATAATGTTGCCAGCATTGCCAGGTTCTGGCAATGACCAGTATTTTAGCAGGAAACAGCTTGAGAACATCAATGTTTTTGTGATTTGGTTGTAATTTTTTTTCAGTCACAAGGCTCATCTTTTAAACAAAATGAGTGCTATCTCTAGCTAATTTTGCTAATTTTGTGTGCAATCACTTTATCATTTTCATGTGAAAATTAATATTGGACAGTTGGTTTGTTTGTTTGTTATTGTTGGTTTATGGATTATTCATGAGCAAAATTTACTGTAATTTGATAAATAAGTACTTAATTACAACTGCAGAGACTGAGCTACCAACTCTTATTACTTGCTATTCTGTAATTCTACAAATGTTACTGTGTGCAGGCTTTTCCAGTGAGACAGCAATCAAGAGGGATAAGGCCTGGAAAAGGACTAGGTTCCCTGCAAGCTAATGGTATATTGCAGTTTAGGACCCTTGTGACAGTACTACAGCTCTGGGATAGGGATAGTAATGGAAAACTCTGAATGAGAAGAAGGAAACAGCAAGACATACCAATGGTTAATGTTATATTACTAAATCCATCCATCTCTTTGTATCCACTTATTCTGTTAAATAGCAAGGTGGACCTGAACACATCCCAGCATGCACTCTGCAGTAGACTGGGTACAGCTTTGGTAGATCATCAGTTTGAGAAACTTAGATTAACACAGTTTAGATTTTTCAGCTCAACATATTGTAGCTTATTAACATTTTAAACCAACCAAATTTATTATTTCATTCTTTGAATGTGGTAACCTATATGTTTTCCTACTAGTTAACACAATTACAAATTAATATTGTGTAGGACACAGTTTAAAAAGAGGGGGGAAAAAGTGAGATTTCCCTCAGTGCACATGGATTGCATTTTTTTCCCCTTTTCATTTTTGTTTTGATCACATACAGGGGTTGGACAATGAAACTGAAGCACCTGGTTTTAGACCACAATAATTTATTAGTATGGTGTAGGGCCTCCTTTTGCGGCCAATGCAGCATCATTTTGTCTTGGGAATGACATATACGAGTCCTGCACAGTGGTCAGAGGGATTTTAAGCCATTCGTCTTGCAGGATAGTGGCCAGGTCACGACGTGATGCTCGTGGAGGAAAACGTCTCCTGACTCGCTCCTCCAAAACACCCCAAAGTGGCTCAATAATATTTAGATCTGGTGACTGTGCAGGCCATGGGAGATTTGAACTTCACTTTCATGTTCATCAAACCAACCTTTCACCAGTCTTGCTGTTTGTATTGGTGCATTGTCATCCTGATACACAGCACCACCTTCAGGATACAATGCTTGAACCATTGGATGCAGGTGGTTCTCCAGAATGGTTCAGTAGTCCTTGGCAGTGACGCGCCCATCTAGCACAAATATTGGGCCAAGGGAATGCCATGATATGGCAGCCCAAACCATCACTGATCCACCCCCATGCTTCACTCTGGACATGCAACAGTCTGGGTGGTACGCTTCTTTGGGGCTTCTCCACACCGTAACCCTCCCGGATGTGGGGAAAGCAGTAAAGGTGGACTCATCAGAGAACAATACATGTTTCACATTGTCCACAGCCCAAGATTTGCGCTCCTTACACCATTGAAACCGACGTTTGGCATTGGCACGAGTGTGTTTATGAAGTATTTGCTGTTCCTGGATTCAAACAAAGCTAAGTCCCGACTCCTGGTATCTAACATATGGGTTGCATACTGCAAAAGCGAGAAAAATCCCCATACCAAAAACCTTCATTAATGGCTCCATCTTTGCCAAATTGGTGACAAAATGGTTCATGTGCGATTATTGTGTTTCAATCCAGAGACAGTCAAATTCCAAGTCAGAAAGAGGGCTGTTTCTAATCCTAATAAGGATTCGTCTATTACTTCACTGGACTGATAAAGTACCAGCCTGTGACACTCAATTTTCAAGATGTAAACCCTATCAAGGAACTATCAGGTAGGATGGCTGCAGGATCATTAAGTGAATGTCTAATTAACTTATTATAAGGCATTTCGGCGCTGGCTATCAAATCCTTCCTCCAGGCCCCAGTGCATCCATCTGACCTGGTTTGATTGCATAGTCACATTAATGAGCAGCAGTGTCCCACATACAGCATCACCTCACTTCTCAGCTGCAGCTGAAAGCAAAGGCGTATTTAGAGTGGGGGTTGATTGTCTGTGGGAACACAACAATCCTAATAGCAGTACAATGTGAGCAACCAGCATTTAAATGCCCCTTCTGGTATTTGAAGGTTAATTTGTTTCTTTTTGTGATTGTACGGCTCTTCATTAAATTTGTGTCAGATGTTAAGAATATATTCAAAAACTCAGCTAATGCTCAATTCTGTCAAAAATATTGAAGTGTTAGTGTGTGTGTGTGTGTGTGTGTGTGTGTGTGCATGATCTTTGTGGGGTTACTGAATATAGGAAGGGAAGAAGGATAGAGTTGAGGAGGAGAAGGAACGCATATTATCAAAGCTCATTTTCAATCAATGGGTGTCATGTGTCTGTGCTGGGAGCGAAGAGAAGAAAGGAAGAATTTATTTTTATGCAAAAACAAATCATTTGCATAACATGCGTGAAACTCATTTGCAAGACTCCCTCCAAACTTTGCATTTAAACAGCACGGAAAACAAGCGGACATAAGGCGTCCCGAGTCGATCGTAAACCGAATGAACCAATAACTGTGTGAAATATTTGGATAATAAAACTTTATTCATCTGTTACAACATATTGAGACTTTTCTCAGTGTTTTAAACTGTTGGCATTGACTTCTACCTATTGATTAAGTTGCTTGTTTAACACATTGTGAAGTGTAGAGTATGTGGCTGAGAGTAAAACTAAAGGTCACTTTCTTTAGTTGAATGTGAAGGATAGTGGAGGGAGATTTTGTTAGGATTATGGTCTCTGTGTAAATAAGCCCTGGGTTTAAACTTTCACTCATCCATCTATTGTTCTCTTTCTGAATCCCTCCGCTGGCTGAAGTTAGAGAGGTTCACTGCACTGCCCCCTCCTGTATGGGAACAACTGTGAATATCAATAGGTGAGCTCCTCGATGTATTACAACTCATCCATGCTTGGCAGCTGGATGAGATGATATAGGAAATAATTTTATAATCTATAATTTTCTAAAACATTCCTTAAGGTTATAATGTCTGAAGTTTTTATGTATAATTTGAGTTATATTGATACCATAATCTGCCCCTGCTAGGGTCAAGGATATGGTAAATCCATGCACTAATAATTTGCCCTCAGTGTAATGCTTCTGGTACTGGCTAAATTGTCTTAGTGAGTTCTCCTGTTGTACCATGTTCTGAGGAAGATTTCCAAAATCCAAACCTATACTTATATCTTCACGATTCTCTTTATAGGATTTAAAAATTCTTGAATATTATCACGTGTGTTTTGTTTCATGTTATTTTGTAATCAATAAAAATGTATCCTCTAAGCCTAAGGTTCGCTAATCAGGACATTTATTTGTTTGATAATCATAACATTAAATATTTATCTGGCGTAAATGTTGTAAGTGGACCACCAACATATCAGTCATAAAACAAATAAGCAAATATCAGAATGAACATAAAGGGTATTATCAGGCAGGAGAAAAATCCACGGACAAATGGAAAAAGACAATGGTACGGTTTTAGCAGAGAGGGCCATTAAAATTCCATTTGAATCATAGCGGTCTGCAATTGTGAAAAACAGCAAAGCTGGGTAACACATAGAGCCTGATGCTGGGACTGTGTGACTCAGTCCTCCCTGGAATTCGGAAAATGTCGCTCCTTCCTGTGATCAGTCAGCCTGGGGCAAAGCTGGCACTGCTGGACTGTGCCTGAGTGAGAGTGAGAGGGAGAGAGAAAGAAAGAGTGAGAAAAGGGAGAGGAAGAGAGTGAGAGCAGAGAGATGTAGGTGTGTGTGTGTATGCGAGTTGGGCTCTAGGCCATGATACCAAACTTCCTTTGAACCAAGCAGCTATGGGCTACAAGACTGATATAATATTTAATGAAATAATACATATACAGAGAAAAATGCATTGGTTAGGCAGTGTACCTTTCATTTTGGGGATCTGCAAAAATACAGTACAAATAGAGAAGATTTGGCTAGCTGCCCCATCTTTTCGCTCCTCCACCCACCCGTGTAACGCAGCTCAACTCTGATATTAAAATTTCTGCATAAAGTTAGAATTTTAGATGTTGGTAATATATGACTGCATTAATTTTATTTGTTTCTGCAGGCAAAGTCTCATTGTCAGCAGTCTTACAGGAACCATTAAATTCAGAGCCTGCATTCACATTTATCGCCTTCTAACAGAAAACTCAACTATATTCACTTTACAAGTTGGCAACATGTGATATGTAAAATAAACCTGATAAAACCTCACCGTTGCTATCTGAAATCTAAAAGTGCTAAAATAAATAAATAAATATTGAAAAATATGACAATATTCCCAAAGCATATTTTTCTTTATTATTTCAAAGATAAAGTGAGAAGAACCTAATAATGATATTATTACATAAAAACAATAAAATCTCATGTTATTGCAAAGTGGGGTAAGAATGGTGATCTTTTCCTTTTCTTATTTTTTCAATGAAAACATTTTTTAAAGACAGCCTTCATGCCCTGTCATTTTACAGTCATTAGCACCTGCTTGGAAAGGTTTTATTACACTAACCGTAAAGCAATGAGTTGCCTTCAACACAGACACCGTGTGTAACCGAGAGGAGAGGAAATAGCTCCGCTGTAATCAGAGCTGCACACGTTAAAAAAGGAAGCCTGTGAATACATGAATAAGATAAATGCAACTTTTTAAAAAAAAAAATGCTTTCTTTCATTTTCAGTAAATTTGTTCCTTGTAATTTTTTATTTTATTCTTTTTTGCACAGAGGTTCGTTGAACACTGCAGAAATATGCTGGTGACCTAAATTATAAAGTATGCAAAAATAACAAAAATAATGCAAAAATGTTACTTTGCAAAATATTATATAATCATTTTATGTCCATGTGTAGAATGTTTGTCATAATAGACATAAAGTAGGTATTTAATTTGCAATAGATCTCAGGGCTGTTACAGCTTTCAATATGATGTATGCCATGTGTCAATTCTCTCATCACTTCTGCTTACACCGCAACCTCTGCCAAGTGGCGCATATATCACATCCTTACAGAAACCCATAGCTCATCTTTCCTTGAGTAAACTACAACACACTGCACACTTACCTGGGATTTCACATAAGATTAATCTCTTAAATCAGGAATGTCAGACAACATAGAAGGTGCTGATAAATTTGTGCTCCTTTAAAATGTGCTGTATTACCATAGCTTCCACTTTTATATACAGGCCAAATACTATCATGTGTCTTCAGATTGGAACATATTTACATTACTTAATCTTACTGAGTCTGAGGTGATCAATTTCAGTCATTCTTGCAAGAATAAATAAAACCTCGCATTTTCTTTTTCCCCCCAACATAAGTGCACCACCTTATCTGAAGTACAGAGATTACCAGTGATTTATACATTTAATAGCCATACCCACAACAAGTTAGCTCTATAACAGATAGATGGTGTTGCCTAGCAACTGCTGAGTGCCATAACAGTGACTAGTACCTGTTCCTGGAGGCAGAGTCCATCTTGAAGGTTTCTCTGTATTCTAATTGGCCAGGTGGGTAAACACTGATATCTTGCTCCTCCATCCTTCCATTTTCAGCCAGTGTCTTAAATGACAGAGCGCATCAGCATTAGCACAAATGCTACTGGCATCAACTGAACTGAAATGAAATAAAAGGAATGTGGCTGAGAAGCCCAGAAACGTCCTGCCAAAAAGTATCCCACATTCCAGCAGTTCGTTATTGTGTGTTGGTCCTGAGTCCCAGTCACTTAAAATTATTAAGGATATGAATTTCAGGAATTGTGGCATTTTGAGAAGATAGAGGTCAAGTTAGTAATTAATAATCACAGGAGCTGAGCTGGATGCAAAAATTTGGCCTGAAAACTGTGTTGTCTGAAAAAGTAGATAAATAAATAATAAGTTATGACTCTAGCAATCTATACACAATGTTGTTTAGCTGACTGTACATGTCATAATTCAGCTCTATATATTGTAGCTCAGTAGCAGTTAAGTATGTTAAAACCTAACACAGGCATAGAGTCAACATAATACAGAATCCATTCAGCACTAAATATAATTTCACTTTTGAGTTTGAGGATTAAAAGGACAAAAAAGACACATGATATCTCAGGGTGTCCTGTGGTGTCTTTTACCAGGAGTTTGGCAGCAGGTCTTGGTGGGGTGGGGCGTGTTTGGATCCGTTCTGTTTGGTGCATCTCTTAGATACTCAATCAGATTGGGATCTGGGAAATTTGGAGGCCGTGCCAACAGCTCGGGTTCATTTACATGTTCTCGAGTCCTTCCTGAGCAGTGTTTGCAGTGCCAGTTACACGACTAGAGTAACATGCACAAGAATGCAAGGACCCAGTGTTTCGCAACAGAAATTTGCATTGTAATGAGATGATCACTGTTGTACACTTCAGCCATCGTTAGATTTAAAAGTTGTGACTTATCAGGGTATACACCTTTTTGGGTCAATATGGACTCTGGGACTTCGTAAATCGTCCCAAAAAAAGTTTCAGTTTCCCAACTAATTTCATATCCACTGTATCAAGTTGACCTTAGGCTGTTGTAAATGCATGTTGGTCAAGCTCCCACACTTGTTATGAATTTACTGCAAGCAGATAAAGAATGAGCACATTGTAAAATATGTCCACCCTGTAATGGACAAAGTCAAATGAAAATAAATACATTTTCACACCAACGTGATTATACAGTGCACATTTTCAGATAGCTAGTTTGTCCCTCGCTCAATAATAATATTTATTTGGTAAAATGAGGCTTTTGAAAATAGTAAAATAACTGCAAGTTGCTAGTGTCTTCAGAGAATCTGTGATAGTTGTGTTTTCCTTTTTAAATAAAAGCTCTAAAAACCGCGATCTGATAAGTTTTTCAAACAATATTATTTGGCAGTGATTAGTTTATTAAGAAAACGTGAAAAGCTTTTACTAACTTGTGATGATAACTTGATTATTTTTTTAAAAAAAACTGAAAAATTACAGGGTGGACAGTACGATGACAGGGTGGAAATACAAAATGTGTTAACTACTGACATGAATAGATTTATTAAGAGCTTTCGCAACAAAGGTGAACATTGCAAAACATAATTATGAACAATCATAAGCTTTTTGCATCACAATTAAGATATATAATGGGGTCTAAGGTGGCAAAAGGAAGTGTATGACAAATTGCTTCTCTGGGAGTCACTTTCTAAGTTCTTCATTGTATCGTACACAAACTCTCCTGCATTTTTGTCTTAAGGTGTGTGACTGTTTGCTTGTGTCCAGTTGCCATTTGGCTAACATAATCTTTCAGAGGGGAGCATGGTGGCGTGGTGGTTAGCACTGCTGCCTCACAGTTAGACTGACATCTAGAAGGTCTGGGTTTGATTCCACTTTGGCCCGGACCTCTCTCTCTGTGGGGTTTGCATGTTCTCCCTGTGTCTGCGTGGGTTTCCTCCCACAGTCCAATGACATGCAGTTACTGGGGTTAGGTTAATTGGTCTAAATTGCCATAGATGTGAATGGTTGTCTGTCTCTCTGTGTTGGCCCTGCGACAGGCTGGCGACCTGTACTGAGCTCAGGGATACCCTTCTTCTTTCCAGTGTTTCTGTCTTTATGCCATCTCTTCCTCTGTCTGGGGCAGCATCATGGTGTTCCCAATATTGCCTTGCTGTCTCTGCTCCACCTGGACTCATTACTCTAAAAAGACATTACAAAACTCACCAATGATTGACCCTTTTTAGCAGTATGAGCCTTATGTGAGAAAAAAAAAAGTTCAAAGAACTCTTAAATTATCACCATCTCATCAAAATATGTAAAAAAAAAAGAAAAAAAGAAAATCCCAGCTATACAATACAAAGTCCACCCTGTCATGCGGGATTTGGTGACAGGGTGGACATTTCTGGATTAATTTAGTATCTAAGAAGCACATGGTGGACTATCAGCTACCAAAGTTACTGGTTATTGAAGGAGACCACATGCTGTTTTCAAAATATATTTAAACTTTCTGAAAACTTTTTCTATTAATCAGCTTTTCCTCTGACAGGTGGACATGTTAAGGTTGACCACACCTAACTACCAACATAATTACTTGAAAATGAGGAAATATAAGTGGAGCTGCTCACTGTAGCTGCTGCAGTTGTTTCAACCTCCATTGAAGAAAGACAGATTCAGGGTGCTGATGTTACTGATTTCATTAGTTGGTTTCTTAAAGGGGCAATTACTCCATGATGACAGGGTGGACAGTAGTTTTAGGGACGTGCACAAAATGTTAAATAAAATAATAAAAATAGAGACAAGAAAAATCAAAATGGTTTGTTTTACCCAAGAATTTGGTAAGAGTAATAAGGACATTTAAAAAGTATTTTCATTTTGTGCCATTTACTGCCATATTACACTGCTTGAAAGGAGCAGAACAGCGTGTGGGACATAGCAAAAACAGATCCATCCAACCCAAGAAAATGGTATAAAATTAGTGAAATTCATCTTAAGAAACTTGTTCTTGTACTGATGTGTGTGTCAGTGTATCCACATTTATAATAATACCTAAAATTTTGAAACATGTTAACAATAATTTATTGATTCTGATGAGGACACCAAAAGGTACTTTATACTGATATTGACCCTTTTAGTGTAGAATGTCACAGGTGTCATTTCTTGTTCTGCTTGGATAAAGCAGTGGCCCCAAGAGAAGTATCCTGGTTGAAACGGGACTCAAATGACATGACATATAACAAGTCGAAGTCCTGGCGTTCATTTCCTAAAATTCCTACATGGTCACAGTTATGATGAGATGTTTTGATGTCTGTTTTTCTGCCTCGAAAAGGTGCGTTACATCAGTAGTCACATTGCCGCCTAATTAGCCACAATTAAGTTAGGAGTGAGCTACAAATAGGAGGTAAAAACAGAATGCTTAATTTTCTTTGTATTCAAGCTCTTCAACACTAGTAGGAAAATGCTAATTAGCTGATCCTTAAAATAGCCGCCACTTTGCATTATGTTGTATCAATGTGTTCGTAATTCAAAACAATATGCTCTTAGCTACCAAATAAACAATGTTTACTGAGTATGAGGTGTATTACAGTATAACTAAACATACATTGTTAGAGTTGTCGCTTTAAGAATTAGCTTTATATTTCCTCACAGCCTCTTCATATGGAACATCCATTTAATCAATAATTCAAAGTGCTCATGAAAAAGTGCTTAAATCTCTCACTCGGAACTACTTGAACTACTCATTGCTTTAAATTACCATCCTTAGTGTTTACAGAGTTTTGCCAAAATGCATATATAGACAGCACTGATGATTGGAAATTAATAAGCATGCTTTTATAAGACATTGCATATTAATAAGTTAATTTCCCCAGCATTTTCCAGTGTTTGTGCATGTTTCTCTATTTTTGTTTGTGCGTACTTGGATTTGTGGAGGCCTACACGAATAGACATATGTCATATTTGTTGCTATCTCATTTAACAAGCAAAATGCAGTTACTGGCCAGTACAGTACAGTATGATTCACCAACATGTTTGTCCTATGGCAAACACATGGCATTTACCCCTAATTAGTCTCCCTTAAAGTCTGCAACACAAGCAGAAACGTAGTCACTATTTGTCATTTGCCCTGTAGCTTTCATCAGTGTAAATTAGAAGAACTTACAAGATAAACATATCTGAAAAGACAAGTATTTGGTGGCCATCTCTGTCTTAGATGCAAATTTAGCAGTCCATGTACATTTTTCTTTCACCTAGGGCTGACACACATGACAACATCCATTGCTGCTTTACGTAGCCTAATTTAAGCGCATTCAGTTGGTTTTGTTGCAAGAGCTCTCTTTTCCTAGTTCCTCTTTACATCTCTCCATGACCTCTTGATGGTTTCCATCAGTGTCAAGGAAAAGTGTTTAGGAAAACACCAAACACACAAAAAATAATTTTTTTTGACTATTCAACCACAACCAGAGACCAGATTTCAGTCCCTCTGGTAGAGAACAGCACAGAACAGGAAAGGAGGAGAAATGGAGCATGGGAAAAGGGTGGATGAGAAGAGTGCAGGGGTGCATCCAAGCCCCCTCACAGTGCGCTGGGAGGCGAGAAGGAGAAAAAAGCTATAGTGACTGATAAAAGAGACATTCAACTCAGAACACCAAGGACCTAATCACGAAAAAAAAAGAAGAAGAACCTTGATATTGAGCCAGATGTCTGAAGAATGAAGGATAGGGAGATAGAAGGGTTCTGTAGGACCATCATTAGTACGTTTTATTTATTTATTTGACTGAAGGACATATCTTAGAAAACAGTCAAATTCAGTTAAATTTTATTTGAGTGGGAGAAATATTTGAGAAACAGTGAATTGTGCTAGAGAAAGCCCAAGGAAGACAGAAAAAAAAGAAAAAGAAAAAACAGAACTTGAGGAGCTAGTTGAATGGGTCAGGGATTAGCCTGTAGACATGTCATGAGTTGCAACATTGCTTTAGTTTCTCTGTTGCAACAAAGTGTGTTTGCATTTTAAATCAAATCCAGATGGAAATGGGATTTTTAGCCTTCTGTTAGCCACTCTGAGCAGCTTTAGTTCTTCACATTTGACTGCCTCTTCAGCAGCAACTTGGAGGAGGCTTTTCACAGCTCTTTTGTAACGAGCAGGAGATTACCGAGCTATTTTGGTCTTCATGTATTATTTTACATCAGAAGCGATCTATATTGAGATAAGTTTACCTTTCTACCTCATAAATTATTTTACCTAGGGATAGATCTATAGTGGAACTTTTTAGTTGTCAATTATATACCATTAATATGTTTTTTTTTCTTTTCTGATTTTGTAGTAGTAATTAATGGATACACGTTTATTCATTCATTTTCTTCCGCTTATCCAGTTCAGGGTTGTGGTTGGACTGGAGCCTGAGTTGGAGCAAAATATAAAAAAAATGAGGGGTGGCTCAAGACTTTTGCTCAGCACGGGACATCTCTGTTTCAGGTAAGTGTCTCTCTTTTCAGTACTAACAATGAACCCTAATCTAAAATTCACATTTGAATGCATTGCCTTCATCAGCACTGTTTTAAAGATCTTTCCATCTTTAAACTTATTAAAAACAAATTTCATGGCATGTACTTTTTTTTGATGACTGCACATCGACTACTCTATTGCTTATGAGGAAAAACAACACATATTAAGCTATTGACTTACTCACTGTATTATTATGCGACAACTTGAAGCAATATGCTTAATTTCACTGTTATTTAAACTTAAGGCTCTTTACAAGTAGCTACCTCACCAGGCACCGTTCCTCTGCTCTGAACACTGTTCCGCTTTGGGGGGCAGAGATAAGTGATTGACAGATGAGGTCCAAACAGATTTGGATTTGATAAAACGTGCTGCCAGAATAATTATTAAGTTGTAAAAAAGAACCAAACACCAGCAGTTATTTTCAGTGCTGTGTTTCATAATCTAGAAAAAATGGGAAAGTAATGACTGGGATTCACTAATTCATATTTAACTTTATGTCTTCAAAATCCTGATTTGATGGGGCTGACCGTTAAATAAGTAGACAAAAGGGCACCCAGGCCCAAACAGGGTTATGTGTTGGCAGTTTTACTCATGTTGTGGAATCCTGTATGTGAAAGCATAGCTCAGAATAGCTGAACAAAGCAAGAGGCAACCATCACCGCTCAGAACTGGGATCTAAATGATTATTAGTCCACAGCATGATTTTATTTCACATAAAGTTATTTCAGCACACTTCCTGCACACCACTTGTGACCCCTGAGTTAAGAACTGTAGGGCAATGATTCTAATAATCTGAGGTTCAGTAGTTTCTGAGTGTATGTGGAGCTCTACTGTATGTTAACTGGTATATAACAGGACTTTTATCTTTTGAATGTAAATGTAATTTTTTAAATATACACCAAGCCAGTCAAGAGTGGATTTCATCTGTTATATATATATATGTATATATATATATATATATATATATATATATATATATATATATATATATATATATATATATATATATATGTCTTATATGTCTTATATGTGTGTGTGTGTGTGTGTGCGTGTTTGTTTTATTTATCCTTTATGTCTGCAGCAAATAATAAAAAGATGGAAAAAAAAACTTGGCAAAGGTATGTGTGTGGAACTAGGGTTATAATGCATGCTGGTTGTTCTTTTTCATACAACAGTTTGCCCTTTAATGAGGTTGTTTTGGCAGACTGAGTGAAGTCAGATGATTGTGTTTTTTGCAAATCACTTGCTGACACTGTTACACTCGTCATGAGCTTTTTAGGGCCATTCTGAGGGTAAGTATTTGCACACTAAGAAAAGTCACATTCTTACAATTATTTAATTTTTTCTAATATTGCCAGCATTTGTCGTTCAATGTGCACATTAAACAAATATTTAGTGCAATATCACAAAAATTAGGAACAAGATGCTGAAAAGCTAGTTCATGCATTTATTACTTCTAGGCTCGGACTACTGTAATTCATTATTATTAGGCTCCTCTAAAAGCTTCCTAAACGATCCAGAACGTTACAGATGAGAATACTAACTGGAACTAGAAAGAGAGCCCATTTTTCTTCATTGGCTCCTTGTTAAATTCAGAATTGAATTTAAAATCATTCTCCTCATGAACAAAATCTTGAATAAACAGGTCCCATCATATCTTAAAGACCTCACAGTACCTTACTATCCCAACTGAGCACTTTGCTCTCACACTGCAGACTTTCTGGTCCTGAGAGTTTTCAAAAGTAAATTGGGAGGCCAGAGCCTTCAGCTTTCAGGCCGCTCTACTGTGAAACCAGCTTTCAGCTTTCATTTGGGAGACAGACACCATCTCTACATTTAAGATTAGGCTTAAAACTTTCCTTTTTGATAAAGCTTATAGTTATGACATGATCAGGTGACACTGAACCATCCCTTATTTATGCTGCAATATGCTTAGGCTGCTCCCATGATGCACTGATGGTACTTTATTTAATCATTAACATTAAACTCTGGCTATCTCTATAGTCTGCCTTTTGTCCTGTCTCTCTTTGCTCTCTTCTCTTTGCCCTCACCCTCCCTGAGCCTGGTTCTGCCGGAGGTTTCTTCCTGTTAAAAGGGTGTTTTTCCATCCCACTGTCACAAAGTGCATAATTAATTTACCTATAACATTTCAAAATACAGTATATGCTTTAAGTAGATGCTTTCCAAAAAAGAAACACTATCGAGTGTTATTGTAGCCTGGAAACCAGCAAATAAGAGTCATACAAAAATCTTACCAGTATTGTATTTGCCAGGGAGCTAGACAGAAATGCATTCTTTACGTGCAACATTTCATTTGAAAAGTTATGCTGATTGTGTGAATACATGTTTATCAGCGTTTACAGAGAAGCTCTGCGCTACTGAATAACAAAATGGCCATCCAGTTCGTAGTGGACAAATCATTACTATAAAATTCCTACAGTTTTAAGGATGCAGTTTACTATTTATTGCCCACTCCATCTTGTGATATTATCCAAAAGCAGTTGTTGGAGCATCTGCAACATCTTTTGACTTATCTGTTAAAGCAGCAGCACACATTAAATTGGGGGGGGGCATCTAGTTAGGATTGTTTTCCTTCATTACATCCAAAAATAATAATTTGAGGAGCAATAAACATTGACTCCTGAAGGGCTTTATTAATCTGATTCAGTGTCCTGCTGTGGGCACTGCACACTGTCCTACCTGTATTTTCTGAGGACCTTTACTCTGAAATTTGTGTATTTGTAACTCCGTGGAACAGAAGAATAAATTGTCTCTGTCTCTCAGGGCAGTGAATGATTTATTTGCCTCCTATATGCCTTAACTATGACAACTTGTCAATTAAAGTCAAGATCATGGCTGCAGACACATGACACTTTTCATTTCATTCACTGCCATGCTGGGACACCTCTTTATATTTAATCACAGTCTTCCATGGAAACCTTGAACTTTTGTGTGTGTGTGTGTGTGTGTGTGTGTTTAATTTCACTATGTTCTTCAATAGTCTGCCATATTTCTTTTTTCATTTAAACATCCTTGTTAAAGCAACAGTTTGATCAGGGCCACAACCCAAATGCCCTAGGTCAAGCTTCATGTGAATTTTACTACAGTTCCCTTTTTAGTGCAGTTGAACTGTAAATGATAGATGAAGAAGAAGCAATATAAGCTATTAACTACTCATTTGTCTCTGTCATCCTTTAGCGCTATCAGAGTTATGCATATGTTTGCATGTACTTATTTTTATGCAATGCATATTATGAGATTCAGATCTATAACAAACTTATAGATTATCAAAACATATTTGTGGGGTTTTTTTGCATAGCAACACTGAAATGTATCCAAACAAAAAAATTGTTTTCTGTCAAGTTAAAGCTTATTGTCAAAATTTGAAGAGGAAGATACATTGATTCATTATATATGTTCAGTCTATGAAGAAAATTGTCCTACTCTCAGCAAGAAAATGTAAAAATTGAGACTGCCCCAAATGACCGCCAGTTTACACAGTGACAGAGTTCATTGTCAAGGCTAAACTCTGTCAACTACACCTACATTGAATTATGCAGGAAGTAGGCAGGGGATCATTATGTGACATCTGCAGTGCCACCAAGTGCTGGCAAAATTATAGCCTGGAGTACCATGTGATTGGCACTTAATGAGCAAATGTGAGTGACAGTCAGCTCTAGCCTGGGGGCAACAGCAGCATGGGGCTATGGTAGGTCATGAATCTGGAATAATGAAACAGTAAATGGTCTCCATCAGTGGTATTGATTGTTCTTAGCCTTGGTCTATGTTTTATGTCCATGACCATCTAACAACATTGTAGTCACAAATATTTAAAGTAAGCTACATTTATAGGCATTGTGCATGTAGTAAAATAAGAAGGACACACATGGATGAATGACCCATTCTTTGATGGACCCTCTTAGGCCAAATTTCATATTATGGTTGAACAGATTTTATTAAACTGTGCTCATTTTATATTTAGTCGGGTTTTCAAAGGAGACGGGGCTTGCAAAGTCCTGATAGAGGTCTTCTGGCATCACTTTTAAACAGAAAAAGGGATAGGTTTGCAAAAATTATGTCTTAGCAGAAGACTTGCACTTGGCTCCTGCTCTTTTGTCTTATTAAGTCTTTCATTAGCATGCTGCTGGAGTGCTACATAAATGTAGCCAGTAATTCACAGGAAGCACCCCCACCTGCTGAGGCCTTCTCCTCCTAGTCCCCAGCCATTATGCAATTCTCATGGTTGTGTGACTCTTCTCCACACCCACCTGTCTTCCAGTCTACCTCCCCTCGTATCTGCCGCTAACATTTTTGTCTAAAACAGCCTCTTCTCCCCACAGCTACTCTTACTTTTCAACTGATGTCTCCATTCAAGGATGGATGTTTACTGTAACAGAGCTCCCAGATTTTGATTTTATGTTTCATCGTCAAATTAGTGTGTGCCACATTTGAATGATGCATTCCCTCACAATGATGCTGCTAACAGGGCGATATGATAGTCTAACCAATACATTAAGGTTATGTATGCATCATTACTAAGCTTTGAATGACTATAAAAGCAGCTGCATGCTGGGAAAAGATAGAAAAAGATATACTCTTGCTTTATATGTTTGTTTGATTCATTGACATGAAAAGCATCTCAAGTTAAGTAATTATATATCAGTTGGTTATTGTGACATGACTTCAAATAGTAAAATTGTGAGAACAGACAATTAAGTTGGACCCACGTAGTCCCACATGTAAAGTATTAACTGGCTCTCTAATAGGTTTATTTGATTTTATAAGCCTCCTTCACTTGCATCAACATATCTTTGGACCTCATATTGAGAATTCCAATGAAAAGATACCAAATGTGAGTTCAGATGAATATTTTCTTCTTCATTATCACATCAGCATTCCAACTTTATTTCTCCACCCATCTTCTCTTCTCTCTTTGCCTCTTTTATATTTTTGTATTTGTTTGTTTGTTTTAATATGTTAGTGATGTTCTTAATTGTGCTTTTCTTTTTCTTGTTTTAATATGTTTTAGGGCTGTAAAGCCCTTTTAACCTTGCGTGTAATATTGACTTGTCTGTGCAAACATAAGGGATGAGGGAAAAATATCATGGCAAAGGTAATGTGCCAAATGAGAAGCGACGGCATCATAACACTTAAGCCCAGCGGGAGACATGGTCTCCTCAGGTATGCTATTGTTATCCTTTGCACCCACCACTACAATATGCAAGGTGACCTTCTGTACCACTTAGGAAACTAAGCTGTTAACCTGACATCTTCCTGCCTGATAGAATTCAACAAACTTACTGCACATTTTTGCTTTCTTTTTCTTTTCCTTTTCTTTCACATGCAAATGCTTTGTGCAATATGACCTATCAGGTGTATAATTCAGTAATTCATAACCTCACAATTATCAAAGGATGTTATTCAATTTAATATCCCATTATGTTTAGTTGTGCTCTGATACTTTGAATGCAGTTTATAGCTACAAATTTTAATTCTGTACAGGACTAAGACTGATTTGAACATTGCAAAAGCTAGTTAGTGATTTTTTTTTTCTCCCTCCCTCTATTACAGCCTTAATATTTGTGTGGTTGGCACAGTTGTGCGTGATGTAATGTTCTGTGAGTGAGACCATACTCAAAGAACACCCTTAGGCTTCTCACTGGCAGAGTTAGAAAATGTTAGTGAAAATAGGGGGCATGACACTCCTAAATTTAGATTTTGGACTGAGCACTGAAAGTAATAGTTGAGATAATCCCTAAATCATTAGGACCTACTCACCACTCTGCACCTCAGACAATTCACTAATCAAGCAGTCAATATAGACAAGTATGTACATGCTGACATGATGTCATCCACAGCAGAGCCAAGCCAGCTCCTTCATTTAGCTTGGGATTTCTTTTTGTTCCTAATTAAAAGATGTTCTCAGCATCTGTGCAGATCATTCTAAAGTGGAAACGTTTAGCTAGTATAATTTTTGGTGCTATTTAAAAGAACTCCTAGCGCTGAGATGAGATCCTTTGAGAATATGTTTTCAGATCTTACAGGTGGGGGTAACCTGAGAAGACTCGATGGCCTGTGCTCCATGAGATAAATGGGTTACAGTGGAACATACAGTTTCACAGTTTTGCGCTACCTGTCTTTCCTGTGCTGTCAGTCTCTCTCACCTGCAGCTTGCTGAACTCTGCCTGGACGACTTTACTGTTCAGCTCTCCTTCCTGTTTGAAAAGTGTTAGAATTATCACCGACTGTTTAAAACATGCAATATAGCAGAAGCATGTCTTAAAAATAACTTCTATAGTGATGCAGTGATGGAGGGAATTATTTAAATATTTCCATTAGTTAAAGTAGCAAATGCCCACAATGATAAAAAATCTCAGTTCAAGTAAATTGTGTAACTATCATTAGCAAATTTCACTTGAACTATTAAAAGTATTGAGAACCATTCCACAGTATTTTACTGTTATACATAATATTTTACAGAGATGAAAAAACATTTTAAAGTAACTGTGCTGCATTGGTTTGAATTATAACTATCTGATAGATTCCAATTTGAATATGTAAATGGGGAGCCTACTTCACACACAAAATGAGTCACATGGTTTTGTGCTGGAACCAATATTTTTAACATTACACATGCTTAAGATTAGGCTTAAAACTTTCCTTTTTGATAAAGCTGGCTATAGTTGGGGCTGGATCAGGTGACACTGAACCATCCCTTAGTTACGCTGCAATAGGCCTAGGCTGCTGGGGGCTTGCCGTGATGCACTGAGCATTTCCTTTTCTTCACTCATCTCATCTCACTCTCTATGTGTTTATACACCATTACTGCATTTAATCATTAGTTATTATTAAATTCTCTCTCTATATATAGTTTGCCTTTTGTCCTGTCTCTCTGTGCTCTCTTCTCTTTCCTCCCACCCCCAGCCTGTCGTCGTGGAAGGCTGCCCCTCCCTGAGCCTGGTTCTGCCGGAGGTTTCTTCCTGTTAATAGGGAGTTTTTCCTTCCCACTGTCATTAAATGCTTGCTCACAGGGTGTTATGTGATCATTTGGGTTTCTTTCTAATATTGTAGGGTCTTTACTTTTCAATATAAGGGCCTTGAGATGACTGTTGCTGTGAATTGTTGCTATATAGATAAAATTGAATTGAACTGAATTGAATTATATATTTTTTTATGGATTCATAGTACTTCTACATGTGTGTGCTGCATTTTATTGCTACAGATGATTTTTGTTTTTGTTTTGTTTTTTTAGATTGGGTTAATTTAAATACTTTCCATTCTGTTTAGAAGTAGACCTCCTAAACTTTGTCAAATTGCAAAGCAGTTTGTAACGATTCTTTAGTGTTATTATTGTTAGGCCATGTGAAGGTGAAACACTGGAAATCCAGAGTCAATCAGTTCAATACAAGCTGCGTTGTTTGATATTTCTGATGGCCTGCTGTGTATACAAAAATAAAAGCAGTTTCCTACTCAAAGAAAATGCTTAGCACTTGTACTTTCAGCTGGTTGATCATCCAGCTGACAAACCCACATTGCTAGCATGACCAGACCTATTTTTCAACCATAGAACACTGTTTCTTTAGTTATTTCATTACTTTAGTCTGCTCTTTAACTGCAAGTTCTTCTCATCACTATGATTTCCTGGAGTTCACTTGCAAGTATAATCACTTGTGCACTCAGCAGAGATAAGCATCCCAGACACCAAATGGCTTTCAGTGATTTCACAGTTTTTAATTGGATCCTATGGATAAAACAATTTGTTATCTAAGAGTTGGGGGTGTTTGTGACTCTAGGCAAAGACTAAGTGATCTGATTTGAATAAGAGGAACAGTGTAGTTTTGGCACATTTTCTAGTCTTTTGTAGAAGAAGACTGACATTTCTATACAATACATACATTCCTGTCTCCTTAAAATTACAAACCCATTCCAAACTAAACTGCATACTCTATTACATTTTGAGGAAACCATAATTTGTCTCCAAAGTAATACCTTATATAAACATATTCCACACAACTTTAATCGCAAATACTAGGGTTTGATCAGTGCATGGGACCTATTTTTACATTATTGTGAAATGTGGTCATCTGCCCATCACACTTTTGTGAATCCAATATCTATTGATTTCTTTCGGTGTAGACCAAATGTTCTCTCACAGATGACCTGATCACTGACCTTTGGCCAGTGATTGTGGTTAAAGATCAAGGTCACGGTGACCTCAGTTCCTTCCAGTTCTAATGAATACATTATCTTCACGGAAACCTTGAGGCAAAGAGCACCAAATAGAACACTGGATAGTTGTAGAGTTTTTAAAGCGGCAGACAAAGTTAATTGAAAAAGTAAATGTAATGTAAAAAAAATAAATAAATAGATAATTTTAAAAAGCCCATTACAAACAAATTTATTTAACAACATTAATAGTTTGCTTGGCACTGCTTAAGGCAGCTGTTTAACGTTCATACAATGGCTCAGGGGTATGAATTGTCACTCCTAAAGGTCTTTTTTTGCGTTAATGTGTAAGAAATCTACACACAGACTTCATCCAAGCTAAAACAAATCAGTTTAAATTGGCCTATTGACCCCCTACCCCTACCCCTTCCCTCCCACCCCCTTTGCCCACCTACCTCTATTGGGGTGGTGTAACTAGATATGACTTACAGTCCTTGGTTAGGCTACCATTCACACACATGCAAAAATGAGCCCGTGTACATATATGGGCCCTGGGAGGAATCTGAATGCAGTGGTCTGTGAGGCTGGGTAATGGAGGACAGTATGTGTCCTGGGATCATGGCGAATGGATCCTCCATTGCGAAGGCGATGAGACCTGAAGGGCGACAGAGAGATGGAGGCATTGAGGGAAAGAGCAGCCGCAGCCCAACGCTCTGTTAGGCACCTAATGGAGAGGTTGCAAGGAAGCAGCAAGCACTATAGGGCCCACTGCTCACAAAGGAACACAAACTCATAAACAGGGAAGAAAAGCCAAGCAGAATGGGGCTGCTGCAAGACTGATGCATTTCTGATTGACAAAATCTCTCGACTCTTGACAAAATCCCTTGCATTACAAGAGTTCTTTGAAAGTGCAACAAGGTACCTTTGTGCAATAAGGTTCTGCTTTATGACACAAAACAACCCATATTTAAAACATACTTGAAAACTGAATCTTTTTTTTTTTTGTATAATCTGAGTTTTGTATCATCAAGATTTTATTTTGGTCTTAAAATTCACTCCATCCAAGTAGATGCAACATTAAGTTTTAATTCATATGGGAATTGTTACATTTTGTCTGACACATCACCATCCTTTCATGTGGTTAGGCAAATGGCACCTGGTAGATATATAACACACAGGGATTACTGATAATGACCTGGCATAAATTGGAATGTGTTTTATGTATTGCTTGTATTTCAATGAGGACAGTAGTTTTAGCTTGATAGACTTGTTTTGTTTTTTTGTTGTTTTTTGTTTGTTTTTTCCTCTGTTTCTTTTATTGTTTCTGGATCTTTTTTTTTTCTTTAGATTTCATCACAAAAAATATGCATTGCCTTTTCCAAAATATATATCTTCCAGGATGGAAAAAGAACTGCACTATATTAAAACACTGAGGCTGCATATGTAAAATTTCCTTTGATCTTAGAGTCTAGCAGAAATACAGATGGTAAGACCCATTTTTTCATTTTCTTCAATTAAAGAGAGAGACTGGATTTCAAATACCACACACAACTCTACCTTTACTCTACATATTATGGTTAATTGCATCAAAGTCTTGTATTGCAACAAGACTTACAATTATCCTTCCTCAGTGGTGAGGCTATTTTAATGAGCTCTTTTTCAAACATTCTTACCTAGCAAGCACCTAATCTACATCATTGCTGTTTTCTGTGCATAGAGAGCCTAAAAAACCAGAGCTTCATAACAATTATAATTTTCTTGTAGTTTTGCATCATTTTGTTGTGTTTAATTCTTAAAAATCAAAACACCTTGCTATATTTTTTCACTGCGCATTAAATTCCAGTCTAACATTTTTCTGAACTGCTAAAGTGCAACACACCTTCAAATGGATTTGAAAATCTGTGCCAAAGTTATGAACATGTATTTTTAAAGACCTTAGCCACACAGAGCAAGTTACTGAGGAACAATTGAAATGAATAATTAAAATAAAGTTCTACAGCCAAATAACTGGATAGAGCATATTGGTTATAGAAAGGGGTTGAGTCGCTTGTTCAAATGTCAGCATCACAATAAAAATACCTTTCTTAGCATTTCATACATACTTTGGGGGAATGTAGAATGCACAAATTGATAGCAATATAACATTAAATCCCTCTATTCTGCTTTCTTGTGCATGACATATTTAACACTGTTCTCAACATGCTGTGTGTTCAAAGCTGTGATAGTCAGTGACACACCAATTAAGGCAGCACACTAAGAACAGGACTAAACAGCCAGCTATGTCTCCTTCTGTTTCAAAAGGAATTTGTTATGTAAAATGTTTTATGATTACAAGCATGTCAACAAACATTGCTTCCCAATTATAGCTGCCTTCATCCATCGGAGGTACACTAAAAGGAATAAACAAGTCTTTAAAGACTGGTAAGAGAGTCTAGAAGTCGAGGAGTCTAGTTCCCACAGTGATAGCTGGAACAGTTCTTGCTCTGAAGCCCAGTCATCTGCTCCCTGCAAATATATATATATATATATATATATATATATATATATATATATATATATATATATATATATATATATAGTAACTCACCAATGAGTTATTTAAAACCAATATGGCAGTTTATTGTCACTAAATGTATAAGGTGAAACGTGTGGGACCTCCTACATGAAATGATTATGAAAAGATATTCACACTTAATTAGTCTCAGTCTCCTAAATCATTGGCCTTTCTGCTACTTCTATGTAGGGAGAACATGTATTCACAAGTGGGAATGGGTTCATTGAAAAGACAGAGGGGGAACTAGGTTAGAGAGCTGAAGCCCCAGAAGGGCTCCACTACACTCCACTCAATAAGAAAAGCCCTAAACGGATTTCAGTGAGGGAACTGCTCAGGGAGAACTGAACAGATTGATGGATACACGTTCTGCATGCTATTGCTGGTGGGACAGCAACACCAAAAGCAACTCATCGACAATTACAGCAGAGAGAGCAGAGAGGGAGATAAGGCCAGGGGAGACGATGCATTTCAGGAAGATATTAGGTTTGGGTAGCAGAAAAATATATCCACACAGCCTTATACACTCTGTTTCCAGTGCAGTGTGTCAAGAATCCTTGGCAGTATTACATGAGTGTGTGCAATCCAAATCCTCTCATTGTATTTCTGCAGATTCAGTATGTTTCAAGGTCACTCATAGTCACCTGTAATTGATTATTACAAGCAAGCAGCCCTGATAAGCTCCTTTCACCATCTTAACGCTGAGCCTGTTTGAAAAAGACTGTATTCATCTCCGGCGTTGACTGCCGACAAAGGAGGCATAGCCCATTAATACCCTAGGCTCAAGCAATCTGATGATCGACATCTCCAGTGCAATCTCAAGTCACATATAATGGAACATACTGATGTAATTGCATAGGTATATTTTCCCTTGAGAAAACAATGCGTTAGGTACTGTATTAACAAGTCAGCCGGTCAATTGAGCATTTTATGACACAAAGCATCTGTGCATTTTAGCAGTAGGAGAAATGAGCAAGGTGCTGTGAGTGCCATTAGAAAAGAACAACAAGCTTGCTCTAACATAGAAGCAGTCTTATTTCTCTTGTGTTCAAGGCAAAAGAAAGAAAAAAGGCACTCTATCATTGCTGCAAAGCTGTGTACTCTGACAGTGTGAGACACAATCACTATCGGAGAATAGGCATTAGATGAGCCACCTTACAATTCAAAAGGACACGAGGCTTCAACATCACATCACAGGTACTATCCAATACATATGGTGAAAAATAACATCAGCTTCTAAGGGGCTTTGATAAGATATCTCTCTCTCCTTTCTCCTTTCCACCACTACTTTCTCGCACACAGCAGGATGCGTGTGGCTTGGCACAACTTTTGAAGTCTCACTTGGACACCCGGCAAAGGAAAGGGTTGCAGGTGTTGATTAGACGTCAGCTTCACTTTGGGAGATAAGTTGCTGTGTGAACAGGCCATTCTTGATTTTCAAGGACACAGGATGCATTTGAGAGACTGCCAAAGGTTCGCCTTCACGCTGCTATTCACAATGAAAACAACCAATGGGGGAATGATACTGAGAAAGCACTGCAAAATGACTCTTTCAATCATTTTGTCTGATGCTAATGCACTGAGTATTTCGTAAAGGAGGTGAAAATCAGGCATTAAATTAGATGTGCTTATCAAATTAAATACCTATCACCAGATTAATGCATCTTAATCTCACAGCTCTTATTCATCAATAATGCTTAAGGGCAGGATGACAAGCGAGTGTACAATCAAACGAAAAATTATAGCTTCAATTAATCAGTTTCTCACAAATAGCTATGCATTTCTGCTCATTAAACTGTAATTTTTATGAATTTTATATTCTATCTTATATCAACTGCAGTACATATAGAGAGACAGTCTATTTTGTTTTGCTGCACTTTTAAAATAAGTACTCAGCTAAAGGCAGTTGTACATGCTGAAGACCACTTCAACATCAGCCTTCACATTCTACATTTTACTGTGGGACTTGATCCCATTAGACTGTCATTCATTATGTTAAAACAATGCAGGTACTGATGATGTGGTTGCTAGGCAACACTAAATACTTGAATACTTATTGAATAAAGGTGCATGCATGTATAGAGAGGGTGATTGTTTAAATAATAGAAGTTAGTTTTTTGTGATAGTAATGTTCATCTATGTGTCAACATGATGCAATGCAGCGCTGACAGAACTCAAGGCCAAACTGAGAAGTAGTGAATGACTTTGTGTGTGTGTGTGTGTGTGTGTGTGTGTGTGTGTGTGTGTGTGTGTGTGTCTCTGTGTGTGTGTTTTTCCATGAATGCAAAGTATGTCTTTTGCGGAAAAGAGTTCAGTCCAACAACAGGCAAACATCACTTACAGCGGAGGGAAAGTCTGTTACTTGTGCATTAAACTTGTTGCTGCAGTTGACCCAGACATAAAACAATCTGTTTCTTCTTCCATTGCATCCCATTTCTTCCATTAAATCATTGTAGTTCCTTTTCCGGAGGCTGTAACATTATGAGACATCGCCCAAGTCCCTGCATTGCAACTGGTTTAGGAGAAATGTAGGTCATCATAGAAAACCCACCTCCAACCCCCCTCCAGCTCAAATCCAACTGACATCTTGGAGGCGAGAAAAGTCTTAGGCTGCACACTAATCCTTCCAGTCATACTGAATTTCAAATTCAATCTCAGGTTTCTCATTATTGGTTTTGGACATACTGAGACCCCATATTGGTCAAGAGATAGTTCAGCTAATCTGATATAGCACTGTAGTAAAGCCTGTATAAAGTAATGACTCCTGGATCCATGGGTTATCGATATTAACAGTACACAGTAGGTGGTGAAAACTCAAGTGTGAAGATGGCCTGCTAAAATCAGGCTTCTACTGTACCTGTTAATTTATTGTAACTTTTTAGAAAAACACACACACACACACACACACAAACACACTTATATATATATATATATATATATATATATATATATATATATATATACATATATATATATATGTGTGTGCGTGTGTTTGTTTGTGTGTTCGTGTGTTTGTTTGTGTGCGAAATTAAAGATTATTTGCTGAAGGTCCATCCATACATTTTCTTTTGCTTATCCTGGGCCGGGTCACTGGGGCAGCAGCCTAAGCAGAGAACCCCAGTCCTCCCTTTCCCCAACCATCTCCTCCAGCTTATCTGGGGGAACACCGAGGTAATCTCTCCAACATTTCCTGGGTCTACCCCAGGTCCTCCTCCCATTAGTCATCCTAGACAGATGCCTGTACCCCCTCAACTGGCTCCTTTCGATGTGGAGGAGTAGCAACTGTGCTCTGAACCCCTCTTGAATGCCTTCACTATTCTCCTTGTATCTAAGGGAGAGGCCAGCCACCCTTCAGAGAAAGTTGATTTCCATCGCTTGTGTCCGCAGTCTCATTCTTTTAGTCACTACCCAAAGTCTGTGACCATAGGTGAGGGTGGGGACATAGATGGCAGCAATGCAAAGTGGCAGCTTCGCTTTTATGCTCAGCTCTCTCTTTACTACAATGGACCGATGCAGGGTCTGCATCACTGCAGCTGCAGCCCCAATCCTTCCCTCTTCCTTCACTCAACCAAAAGACCCCAAGATACTTAAAGTCCTCCACTTGGGGCAGCAACTCATTCACCCTGTGCACACTCCACTCTTTTCTGGCTCAGGACTATGGCCTCAGACTTAGAGGTGCTAATTCTCATACCTGCCACTTCACACTGCTGCAAACCACTCCAGTGCGAGCTGGAGGCCACCACCTGATGAAGCCAACAGGACCACATCATCTGCAAAAATGAAAAATGAGATTCTGAGGCCACCAAGGTGGAAGCATTCCATGACTAGAACTAGTCGCCTCTCCATGAATCACCACCTCATCACCACCAGACAAAGAGTGATTTCAACAATCCTTAACAGAGGAAGATCAAGGGAACAGTTTACCCTGCTTGGGATAGAGTTATTGAGGCCCCAGCGTGGAGCCTGGCCTGAGGAGAGTGTTTGAGGGATAGCAACCGGTGGCTGGGCCTTAGCCCATGGGGCCTGGCTGGGCACCGCTGCAGGAGGGGCTGTAGGGGTTGGGTGCAGTGTGTGTCAAGCAGCGACCAAGGGCAGAGGTCCTGGTGGACCCCAGCTTTTGAGGCTGGCTATTTGCTGAAGGTGACACAGAAATTCACAAAGAAACCTTAAGGCTGGATCAGGTGACCCCGAACCATCCCTTAGTTATGTTGCTTTAAGCTCAAACTGCTGTGAGACTTCATGTGCTGCACTGAGCACTTCTTCCCCACTCATATCTTTCCCTAAGTGTTTATATACCACTGCAGTATGTCATTAAATTTTTGTCTTCTCTCTCCCTGCATTTTGTCCTGTCTTCCTATGTTCTCTTTTTCTTTTCTCTTCTCTTCTCTTTCTTCTTTTTTCTTTTCCTTCACCACCCAACCTGTAACAGCAGATGGCTGCCCTTCTCTAAGCCTTGTTCTACCAGAGGTCTCTTCCTTTTAAAAGGGAGTTTTTCCTTCCCTGTTGCAAAGTGCTTGCTCATAGGGGGGGTCATTTGATTGTTGGGGCTTTCTCCAGAATACTGTCGAGTCTTACAGGCAACTGATGTTGTTGACCTTACAGGTAACTGATGTTGTGATTTGGCACTGTAAAGCTAGATAAATAACATCTGAATTGAACTGAAACTCTTTGGTTTGTGCCATCGGGATATAAATAAATAAATATAAATATATATAAATATATATTTTTAAGAAAATAACTTAAAAAAACTTAGACAAATGATATAAGCAGAAAATAAATATGCAGACTTGTCTACACACACACACACACACACACACACACACACACACACACACACATTGTTGTATGATTTTCATTTTATTCTGATGAAGTTTCATTCTTTTGTTTGCCTTCTCCTGATAACACAAGTGTCATGGATTTGTTTTATTCCTCTGAGACTGTCTCAAATGTTGAGGGAAACTCACTGTAATTGTATGTCTGTGTGACAAGAATCTAATTCCATCTCATAACAGACTAAAACCCTCCTCATTGGGGTGAGCAGCAAGATCAATATTGTTGACGTGGTAGAAAACAGTTCAAGATGTGTCTGAGTCAAAGCAGCACAGGGATTCAACATATCTAGTACACTGCTGTTGTGTGAAACTCTATAGCAGTGCAAGAAAATGGGCCTGAAAGTGGGATGTTTTTCAATAACCCAAAGCACAAGACAGTGAGTATTAAAATGTTGAAAGGCACAAACCATGAGCTACACAACCCTGGACAATGCAGTATATCTGGGCAGAGTTAGTACTGTATATTACACTGTGGACAAAGGAAATCAGCCACATACACATTATACCTGCAGGAGCTACTCAGCCATGGAAACCCATGCCATGAAACTCTCATTCAGCAGTTTTTGTGAGGATGATATTTCCACAGAAGGTTTGGAATTCTGCAGTCACTGAGTCACCAGAGTGTTGGTCATTTTTATGCACTATGCACCTCAGCACTCTGTGACCCTGCTCTGTAACTTCACATGGTTTGCCACTTTGTGGTTGAGTTGCTGTGGGTCCAAATCACTCCCACTTTGTAATAATACCACTTACAGTTGATCATGGAATAGCTATGAAGGAAGACATTTTATGAATGGACTTGTACAACACTCAGAGTCAATCAGCATTTTACAATGACCCATTCTTTCACTAATCTTTATAAAAAGCAGACTGCATGGCTGCATGGCTGGGAGCTTGATTTTAAACACCTGCAGCAAGTTGACTGAACTCAAAGAATAAAAGGTGTGGCCCAATACTTTGTCCATAGAGTGTATTTGTGCTTTTATATATATATATATGTGTATATATATATATATATATATATATATATATATATATATATATATATATATATATATATATATATATATATATATATATATATATATATATATATATATATATATATTACAAGGCTTCTTCATATATTTTCAATTAAAAAAACACTTGGCAGACCTTTAGTCTCTCCTTCAGGACCTGCTTTTGAAGTATTGTTAATGAAATGAAATATTTGCCTTTGCTTGCTTGTTATGCAACAGAATGTGATTCAAGTTCTTGTGCAATGCCACTTCTCTGGTAAAAAACAAAAAACAAAAAAACCCAACTTGTATCAGAGAACAGAGAACTGCACAAAAGCTTGAAAATTGTTCTAGCTCTTGTTCCCTCCTTCTGCCACCCCTTTGTAAAAATCCTGGAATTTCCTCTGATGCACACACATGTGACTGAACAAACATATAAACAGGGTAGTGAGGAAATAACTTGCTGGTCTGGAGCTTTTGTTGCACAAGTGTTCAGACTTTAACCATGCTCAGTTTCATTTGTTCTTGGAATACATTTAAGTCTCTAAAGTGCTTTCCTTTATTCTAATTTTTTTAGTATTCTCTGGGAGGATCACGTTGATGGTTCTATGAATGACTTATCTTATTCTTTCCCTTTTCAAGCTGTTTAAGCCTCACATCCAACAGAGTTCTGACCCATTTAGAATGTTTATATTGAGGCGTTTTTAAGGGAAGACATGATGCACATCAGTAAGATTTTGAGCATAGGCTGACAGCCCAAATTTCGCCTGAAATAGAATGACAAGTAAAACATCTAGGATTAGGAATAAATTATGTCCCAGGCTGTCAGAAGTAAAAAAGTTGTGTATCACAGTTGGCAATTTGGCACTGTACAAGACCTTGCCGTGAACCTGTGTGGGCAGATGTGCTACTCTGATTTGGCTGTAGGCTCGTTGTGGTAATCCAGTCTGCAGGGTAGAGATTGAACATGGAAACAGATCAGAGATCTCTCTGTGTAGATCATACAGATAGTCAGGCGGGCCATACAAAATCTGAGAGCCCAGTGAAATAATTGTATATTCCGATAGCAATTATAAGAAGCAGAATGTTTTGGGGTTTTTTGCATTCTCAAATTAATAGTTTAACTTTAAAGAAAAAAAAAAGGCTACAATGACGGTTGATACCTGGAAGTTTCTAAAATGAAATGACAGATTAAGGAAAATGGATATGCTCACTTCTAAACTCTCTTAACAAATTACAAAAGCTACTTTGTTTCAGTTAACTTGTAAGTAGGTTGATTAAAGGCATTTACTTGCATCAGTTCTTGCAATCAGATATAAATATAATTACTCTAACTTGCATATGTCTTTAGCAAGGGACTTTGGAATTATTTCACATCTTGCACTCCTTACTCATCTTACATTATTTTGGAAAGTACACAGATCCAGCATGTCTTTACTTTAAGAAAGGTACAGCATTCCCTCTAATTAAGTAATAAATGTCCAAGTAATTATAATAAGAAGCTTACCCTATTTGTGATGTACTGAGTGAAGTTAATATCGTCAAAGCCGACTTATCTGGAAGTGCTTTGGCTTGCTGATTAAAAGTGGCTTTTACAGCAATCCTACACTGACATTCACCTGTACTGAAGGGTAATGCTCTGCCTGACTGAAAGTTGGGCTTTCTACCCCCCACCCCTAAACACACCACCACCACACAGAATCACACAGAGGTCTATAATGTAAACCCAGACCCTGGGCACACACTGATTAGCACAACAAGGCTACAAGCTTGGCACGCTTAAGTGCACAGCTATGGATTAGTGGGTAGGCTAGCAGGACTCCTTGATTGTGCTCTTTGTGGTGACAACCTGAGCACAACTCCATTATAATTGACCTCCTGTTAAACCAAGTCTGCTCTTACTTTCCCATAATGGTTGCTCTGAATAAACCTTTAGGTTCTTTAGGTGATGCATGGCCACAGGTCACATGGCATTTCACTATGCAATTATCACACAGAGGTAGACCTCCTGCTCCCCAGACTTTATTATCACACCATGCTCTTTTGGTCCCCCAAATGGCAATTATCTCACCATGTTCACAGGTGATTCAGCATGAGTTCCATTAGTCTCTTGGTAGAATGCTGTTACATTAGTTCATGGCCTCTGGTCTCCCGTTAGTTTCCAGGACACAGTAATGACAAATTGGAACAGACTCTGAATCAAATCTCTAGTAAAAAAGAAACACAATGTCATTTTCAATAAACAATTTTTATTTAAGTAATGCTATGATAATATAATAGTACCAATTCCCTTTCTTGTGTGAGACACTCACACATAATTACATAACATTTTCAGTAAGATAACATCAGTAAGACTGGCAGGCTTGATTTCCAACCCCCATAAATTGCTCTCCATGACATAAATGCCTAAAGTCATTGCCTGCTCCTACAAACTGGACAATGTCAAAACAATCACAGAGATGTAGAAATATATAATGAAAAACCAAGGAAATTAAAGTGATGATCAATATTGATGTTTACAGGTGTCATGCTTACGTTTGTAAATGTATTTCTTTTAACATACTGTATTGTGCTTCATTGCTTGTGTGTGTGTGTTTGCGTGCATGCGTGTGTGTATTTTGATTTAGAGTTTTATTTTTAAAATGGCTTGAACGGGCAGGAATAATGAAGTATCACTGGACAATAACTATTGTGCAATATCTTTAGGACACATAAATCACAACATGATTCAAATAAGTGGGAGCGATTGCTATTCATGGAAACTGGATCAGGACACAAGATTGGCAAATGTAATATTACGGCTCTAATTTAATCTAGCTATGAGGCATTATACAGGATGAAATTTAAAATGTCATGTCATGGTATATTCTGGAGGCATTCATGTTTATTGATGTGATTTCTGGTTTTAGATATGCTATAACTAAAGTTTCCCGAAAAGCTCTTTTAGTAGGAAAATCGCAGACGAGCAATCAAGTTTCCTTTTTGTGAAGACATTACAGTCACAGAGCTATCCTTGAATAACAGTCTTATTAAAAAATAAATAAAAAATTAGATCGTTGGCCATTATTGGAGGGAGGTTCCTGTGGTGCGTGTTGCTCATCTATGTGATTGATGATCGGACCTTGCTCTCTGTGGTCTCTGACAGAGTCTCAGTGGACTAGTCCCAGAGCAACTACTCAAATGTGACAAGCAGACCAAGCTGGCAGACAGTGGCCAAGGTGAGAGCAGGACAGATGGGAAGCTTCTCTCTAGAGTATCTTGCACAAAGCGCAACCAAACAAACTGCTTAAGGATTCACTTTAGATTCCCTTCCCATCTTGCAGAGATGGTTCTCTTCTGGCCCCTACAACAAACCTTTTCCATTTACATTTTGACACTGGTGTTCTTCACCCTCACTTGCTGTACTTCACACCAAGGTCTTCAAGGGTAATCACTTGGGTTGGTTGCATAAGCCAGGATGCATATGCAATGTTACAGAATTGACCATAAATCACACTGAGAGTGCTAGGGAAAGCAGGAATCCAGCCTGTTTCTATAACCAACACCATGGACTTGTAATGCATTTGGACAGACAACACTCTCCTGTGATTTGCTGTCAAATTTTACAAAAATGAAGAGCAGTGTGGGTTGAACTTGAGTGAGTCACCTGAGGCAACGGCAGTGCTCACACCACCAGTCAACCAGACCCAGCTCCTCCTCTTCACGCCTGAATGCCATCCTAAACATGGCTGTGCTGACCTTGCGAGCAGCCATTAAACACCTGGAGGAATTACTTTCCATCTAATTACATTTGCCATCTAAAGCCCTTCACTGAAACAGGAACTCTTACCCATAGTGACATTTAAGAAAAAATGTTCAGTGTCAGGTACATTTTTATATATATTGTAAAAAATTCTTTAAAAGCACTGTATTTGGATAATTATTATTAATTATAAGGATGCTATTACACAGTCCAAATCCTTGACATAACATATTATTCCATACAGATAATGTCAGCAGCAAAACAATTACAATAATGAATAAATTCAATTAACATATCATGCAAATTATACATACTCTGCATTATGGTTCTTTTAACATTGTTATTGTTGGTTAGATTTTTTGCAACTGATGATGTTTCATCAAACTGTAAAAAAAAAAGAAAAGAAAATAACAGCAGAAACTGAGAAGCTGGAACTTAAGAGTGGTTATCATTTTTGATTAAAAATACTTTGAAAATTAATCAGCAATATTTTTGATAATCAGTTTTTTTGCTTTGCACTTTACCAATCAAATATTAATTTAATCAGTCAGGTATTTTAGGACTTTTTACCCACTGTTAGGGTGTATTCACACTTGGTGCAATTGCCTTGCACCATGCCCCAGTCCTCCACTGGCCTGCACTCACTTTGTCTCAACAACTCATGTCCTCTGTCTTCTGCTCAACCTCTCTGTCTCCTCTGGAGACATGCGTGCTTTTGAAAAGTGCTGTTGGTGATTTAATACATTCTGTGGTTTAACTGTGGCCACACACTGTCCTCTCACATGCTTTATAGATCTGTTAACTACTTAACACAGCGACTGAAATAGTTAGTCATTGCGGAAGTGGTGAGGTTCTATTCTTGGGCGCCATTAGTGATAACACTATTTGCATGCCTTGCATGTCCAACTGAACTGCTCCAGGTCCACCGCTTCAAGTGGGCCTCGGTACTTAACTGTACAGTATTCAACTATCACACTAGTGAAACAAACTGGCTTTTGAGCCAAATATGCTTGGGGACAGCAACAACTGGGTAGCGTGAGTACCCACATACTTGCAGATATTATTAGGTTGGCTTTCAGATATACCCTTTTTAAAATTTAGCTGTCTCTTGGACATTTGTATTTTGCACTTTGTTTGGGCCTCTTTTCTGTTACTGATTTAATTTTTGTCACTTCCTAGTTAATTTTAGTGACTTTAAAATACATTGCTAGTTTTAGGCACTAAAAACTACTTGGTTAGGTTTAGAAAAAGTCATGGTTTTGGTTAAAATGCACCTTCTCACAATATTAACCCTGCCAGATGACAAATGAAGAGAGAACACATAGTATAAAGAGTTATTTTTCATGTATTACTTTTAGATCTCTAACAGCAAAGACTGAGTTCTATTAGCTGGTTCCATTTTGGACTCATAAACTCGTCTACCAAATACCCACATTCGTTTTGATTTGAAGTTAAAAGAAAAATCTTATAAATAATTATCTACAATAACCAATGCTTGGGGGTGGGGGTGGGGAGTCAAATGATGTCAGTTCTTAATTTGTAGTTTGCACTGACTGTTTTTTCCCCAGTGGTTTATTATTTCAGTTGTAGCTAATTAATGTTAATTCTGCAACTGCTACAATAAACCTTTGTCTCTTGGTTAATGTGCTCTCCATAGACAGCTGATTTTATTAACTTTCTATGACCACCAATGAACTTTGTTTTTGAACTTCAGCAGAGTTCTAATTTTTCTCTAGAGAAATTATCCAAGAAAATATGCACACAAGTAAACAGGAGTTACAGTCATTAAATGTGTATTTTAACCTTATCAACCTCATTGCTCTGAATCAGGACTAGGTCGGCAGTAGCTTATGGAAAAACTGATGTTACTGCTGATCATTCCACTGTGCCGGAAAAATCAGCATCAATTTGCATCAAATGTTTTTACATGTGATACATATCTAATTTCTGCTTTACAGGTTGTGAAAATTGAATATTTCTTGTGAAACTATGTTTACTCATGCAAAAATGTCCTGCAGAGATGCCTTATGGAGAAGCATTTATTACAGCAAGCCATCCAGTTATGAAGGCAATTCTTAACACAACATATTTGCACTTATGCTACATGCACAGCAGTCTACTTATCTGGTCATTCATTCAGTTAAGAGTGAAATAGCCTCTTCATCTCTTTGTCTAATGAGAGTAAATTATATAAGCAAGGTCCAGTCTATCTACCTACAGTAAATAGGAGAGATGCACTTAAGACACAGATTAAGTGAGAGTCACTCATAGGCCTTGGGTTACTCCAGGCCCTTGATCAAAATGTCCTTCAAGACTTTACCAAATGTAGAAACTGTTCTAAATCCAAGCATCTCTTCACTCCAGCTTGAGCAATGTTAATGTGGATAATATTGTAATTACAACTAAAGACTGTAGGATTTCAGAATTCTTGCCCAATTACCTTTCACCACTGAAAGGAATTTTGAGTTTTGGGTAAACTGAAATTTTGAGCTGCATGTGGTTATTTATGACTTGGACTACTGTAATTCATTATTATCAGGCTGTCCTAAAAGCTCCCTGAAAAGCCTGCAGCTGATCCAAAATGCTGCAGCTAGAGTACTGACAGGAACTAGAAAGAGAGAGCATATTTCTCCCATATTGGCTTCTCTTCATTGGCTCCCTGTTAAATCTAGAGTAGAATTTAAATTCCTTCTCCTCACATACAAGGTCTTGAATAATCAGGCCCCATTTTATCTCAAACACCTCATAGTACCATATCACCCCAATAGAGCACTTCATTCTCAGACTGCTGGCTTACTTGTGGTTCCTAGGATACTTAAAAGTAGAATGGGAGGCAGAGCGTTCAGCTTTCAGGCCCCTCTTCTGTGGAACCATCTCCCAGCTTGGATTTGGGAGACAGACACTCTATTTTCAAGATTAGGCTTAAAACTTTCCTTTTTGATCAAGCTTATAGTTAGGGCTGGATCAGATGACCCTGAACCACCCCTTAGTTATGCTGCTATAGGCCTAGGCTACTGAGGGGGGGGGGTCCCATAATGTTTCTTCTCATTCACCTTTATTTACTTGTTTATACTTCACTCTGTATTTAATCATTATTATTAATCTCTGGCTCTCTTCCACAGCATGTCTTTTGTCCTGTCTCTCTCCACTCAGCCCCAACCGGTTGCAGCAGATGACTGCCCCTCCCTGAGCCTGGTTCTGCTGGAGGTTTCTTCCTGTTAAAAGGGAGTTTTTCCTTCCCACCGTTGCCAAGTGCTTGCTCATAGGGGGTCGTTTTGACTGTTGGGTTTTCTCTGTGTTAGTGTAGGGTCTTTACCCACAATACAAAGTGCCTTGAGGCAACTGTTTGTTGTGATTTGGCGCTATATAAATAAAATTGAATTGAATTGAATTGAATTGAATTGAATTGAATTGAATTGAATTGAATTGAATTGAATTAAGTAGGTGAAAGCAAAACACAAAGAAAATTCATAAGGGATTCAAACATTTTGGCATTTGAGAATTTGACATAGGATTGTATTTTATAACTGGAAACCCAACCACACTAAAAATGAAGTGAGCTTTTGTGGATTGAGGATAGTATTGATATGAATCAGACAACACTTAATAGGTATGTGTCTGATTACAAAATTAGAGAAAAAAACAATGTGTATGTAGAGCCATAGTAAATAAACTGCACTGGGGTCTGACACTGGTGGGACAAATAGGCCTTATGGTTGAACAAATGAAAAGCATTAGTAACAGCACTTCACTGTAAATAGACATGATGCTGAGTGGTTTTTGATGGAAGGGTGGTGGTATTTTGATATCATTCAAAAATTCAGCCATGACTTCTCCAAGCAATTACTGTGCTGTCATTTTTGAAAATGGGGTGTCAAATTCTGATCACTAAAAAGAATGCAATTACACCCAGACCTGACAGGAATAAAAATACTTTCTATTGTTAACGTATGGTTTGACCGACGCCTGATGCACATCTCAACATGGTTGTGAACAAGTGGTCCAGAAGAGCAAAAACTCCCTACAGTGTGAAGTTTTGCTACTACACAACAAAAGATGTGTGAGAGAAATGCAGGAACTACCAGCAGAACAAAATCATTCTTAGTTTAAATGTTAATTGCTAATAATTCACCAAAACTTTAAGCTGCTCTGTTAAAGACCTGTTAGTGTTTCACATTGTATGAATTTAACCTCTCACCAGATGTGTAGGTGTGCAAAACATTAGAAGGGTTTAAATAAAAGCACCATCAATATATTGTAATATATTGCTGTCTCATGGAAATGCTCTGAAATAAGCAGTGCTGTGAGCTGAATCACAGAGCTGTTGATTTGGCTTTTGAGTTTTTAAGGTGTTATTGGTGCTGTATTACATTACATCACAACATAAAATTTCTCCCTCGCCTACATTTGCCATCCATTCAATGCTCTTACCTCTACGCCTCTATGTTGGGGCAGTGTCAAACTGCTGATCATTTGTAGGTGTCTTTTCATTTTTATCCACATATCTGCATTTCAAATACCATGCTTACATTATTTTTGGAAGACCATGCACAAAATTCTTAAGTAAAGGCTATTATAGTACTACACAAAAATTGTGAGTCATTCCTCGTTTCTCGTTTTGCTTGCAAGGAGCCAGACTTTGTTGTAATCGTTTACAGCAGTCTTGAGCAATAGTTTTCCAGGCTTTCTGAACGGCTTTCAAAGTTTTGCTTTGGACACTGGCTGCAGTTTTATTCATTTTCAGTCTGATTTTTGTACCTGATCATTATCTTTTTGTTTGGTAAGCCACGTAACACTGACCTATTACTCATTCAAGCATAAAAACTCACTTAACTCAAGGGATGGACCAGTGTTGTGTCTACAGTAATTTGCACCAACAAGGCAATCCCCAAAGAGCTATTAGCTGAAAACTTTATGTACCTTGGCATGGTGTGAGTACGTCCTTAAAACATTTGAGGAAACTGGACAGGTGGAGGACAAAAGAATAAGTGGCAGGCCTAAAAAAAAACCAAAAAAAAAAAACCCCAGCTATCTCCAGCAGATGAACAGTATCTAAAAGTCGTGTCCTTAAGAAAGGAAAAATCCAGCAAAGAGCTGACACAGTACCTGAGAGATACATCTGACACTTCAGTTGATCTTTCTAATGAAGCTTATGTGTAAGTTCAGTAAGGATCTGTATTCACTCCTCTGCATGCTTTCCTGGGTATATGGATTCTAGGTTATTCTTCACATCACTTCTACCTTCCCTTTCTGTCAAACTCAAAGCTGACATCATTACTCTATTCCAATTATCTTTCTGCCCACCTTCTTCAAGCCAATCAGCCTCCACTCTGCATACTTTAAAAGTCACTGCTTACCTGTCATTCTAACATGCTCATTTCTGCAACCCACCTCCTCCCTATCTCCGCCTCACCCAAGTCACTCAGTGCACCATCCAAGCCTCCATCTGTATCTTGACCACCACCGCCAGTGTCTAGACTCCGGGAGCTCCTGCCCTAATTCCTGTCACCGCTGGACATGTGTGAGTGAATACTTTTGGCAATATAGTGTAACAATATTAAAATACAAAGGGGAAACTAGAGTAAACACTATTACAAAACTTATGGCAATGAATTTTTGCCACAGTAGACTTGAGTCAGATGATTTGAGAATATTCACCCACTACCAAAGGGATTTGACCAATTCACTTGCAATTTGAAGTTACTGCATTGATACAAAAAAGCATTTCCCTGAAGCTAGGCTTTCATAATACCCAAGTCACAGAAAAAAAAAGAATTGTGATAAATGAGAATGAAGGCCTGTGCCATTATTTGATCCTATATTAATGTTTGCATAACTTTTCACATGATAATTGTTTTGTTCTGTGTTTAAATACAATGCAAGCATCTTCTTTTACTGAGTGGAGTGGAAGCTGGAGAACACTGTATGTTGTTTGCAGTGGTTGCTCAAACTGTTCATGCTTTTGATTATTGTCAACTGTGGTTTGTTGTGCTTCATCCCTGATAGGACTAAGACAATCATACAAGCTTCTTAAGTTGTGAGGATGTAAACACTTCACTGTTTGACATAAGCCGAGCCACGTGGGCTGTAATTTCATCTTACACAGTTTGTGTTTTCTGACATTTTCACCACTTTGTAGTGTTTCATCTGGAAAAGCACTTTGATTCTCGAGTTGATCAGTTGTATAAATTCTACTGAAATTCTTAATTTTAAAAAAATTAAATCAAGATTATTTTGTAATTGTTTACAGCTTGTTGCTGGTGCTGCAAAAGAAATGTTTTATTTGCAAGAATAAACTCTGTACTTACAAAGTACAGCATGCTTTGTGCATGGCCATCCAGAAAAATCTATTTTAAATTAAAAGAATGCAAAAGCCTTTAGGATACAAATTTATCTTACAGATCACTTGCAAGACAGAAATAATGAAGGTGTTAATTCATTCATTTGTTTAAAATGACCTTTCGTGAAACTGGAACATTACAGTTTGTTGATAGCAACCATTTCAAAGATGAACTTTTGCTGGTAAAGTTTTTGCCATGGAAGCTGAAATTACTTTAAAAGTCACTGGTTTAAGATGTGAATAGGCTGAGTAGCAGAATTAACCAGTACATTTACAATTGCTTGTTTCTTGAGTCCACCTTGTGTTTTTGAGTGAAGGCTCATTGCCCTTCCAGGTGTCATAAAGGGTGAATGGACCAGTGGCTTCATGCAATGACATGGTAGCTATTTCATGGCACTCCCCAATGGTCAATGACTCTGCTGCATCATTGTTCCACGCCATTGTGCAGCTCTTTATGGTTGCAGCTGCCACCTGTCCTCCATACAGTGTTATCCAGCATGGGAATGGCATTTTTGCACTGGTGGAACTTCAACTGACAAGCATTTGACACACTACTTGAACCCACTCACAAAACAAAGCACTGAGATATTCTTCTTATTTGAGCTTTGTTAGGATAAATAAAGTAAATCTTATATTATCTTTTCTCATCTTATCTTAAGATAGACTCAGGACTCCTCTTCATAGGGACTGCATAGGTGTTGCAATATTTAGAACATCTGTTGCAGAAGAAAACTGGTCTTACAGCAGAAAATAGGCAGTATCATACTTCTTGAATAGTGTCCCTCCAGCTTGGCCATTAGCTTGCTGTTAATTTCATGCAGTCCTCGACATCCTCCCCGCGTGCGAGCACATAGTGCCTGCATATTAACTGCTGAGTCAAATCAGACATTTACAGAAAAGGGCAAGACATTTGTATTAATGGCTAATTGACATCACATTAGTTTTATGCAGAATACAACACTCAGCCAGTCAATAATCACTTATCTGTGCAGAAGCTCAGGACTAAAATATAAAGGGTTTGATATTTTTATTCTCTCAAATTTGGAAACAATAATGTGGTAAGTCTCCAGGGTTACTGTTTGACTGAGAGTGCCTCTTTGATTATTTTTTTCTTGCTGTTTTCTGCATAATTAGCGTAGTTGATCGAAACATTGGACTAATACTCCAAAATACAAGAACTCTGTTTTACTGAATATATTTATTTTAATGAATATATCATATAAAATACATATACTACTTATATACAGTACCAGTAAGTGTGTCCAAACCTTTGACTGGTACTGCATTTTAGGATTGTTTCAGGGGCGTTACGATTTGCGGCATCATGTCATGGCATATTAACACAATACAGGTGCATAGATATTTCTTGAAAAAGCCCCGTATCATGCTCAAACAGAACTGATGATGATAGATTCACACTATGACAAACTGAAGCAAAAACTTTAATTATTTCCCTGATAGTTAGAGCATTATTGGTCCCCTTAGAATCAAGGAAAGGATCGTAGAAAGTCACTGCACATCAGTACAAAGTTGTGCTAAACTATCATTTTTATAATGTCAGGAAATATGAATTGCGACGGTAGTGGTATCTACCAGGATTACAGTACTCCCATCAATGTGGTACAAGTGATCACTGAAGGGTTTCAAGTCAAAAACTGAATAACCCAAACATGGCATTGCCTATTACAAAGCAACGGACGTTTCTCATCTCTACACAACTTCCCTGTGATGAGCAGTTTGCCATGCTCATTGTTGCCACATTGTTTCTTGCTCAAAGAGTTTGCATTCAAATGTATTCAGGTTCCTTAACAGTTTAAAATACTACTGTGCCTGTTACATATATTCAGGATTTTTTTAACTCTGCAATCATGTGGTACAGAGACACTGCATGAACTGCAGTGTGCCTGCAGTGTGTCATTGCCTACAGTCTCTCCCTGCCTCTTTGTTCCCCCTCCCCTTTTCTTTTTTTCCTTCCTCTCTCCCCTGCTCTTCCCACCTCTTTCTCCTAGCAGGTACTTATCACCTTATGAGGTCTCCAATAGGCGGGGCTGAATACTAGGATCAGCTGGGTCTCTGGCAAACACACCTGTTTCAGCTCATCAGTCTTCATTTTGAGGGCCTGCCTTGCCATTCTTTCCCTGCCAGATTGTACTACCATATTAACGGTAAAAACTGTTTAGAATTAGTGACTGTGATAGTCAAAATTATTCATATTATTTACTTCATCTTGTCTTCTCCAGTGCTGATCAGTGGAAAACCCTGCCTCTCTGGCGCTATCACTAGCCTGCTCACGCTTCATAATCATTCCACATTAGCCTGGATTCCCCACTGGAACAAACCCCCCTCATTCAACCTTGGATGTTAAGTGTGAAATAAAACCCGTAAACATGGTCTCGTGTTGTGTTAGCTTTTGGGTCCACCAGTACCTTCACCATAGAACAATCTGGTCAACACATGGATGCAGCTGTATCAGCATCTGTCCAAATTGACCTTGTCCACAATCCAGGCACATTGCTTGAAAAAAATGAACAAGTGTTATGTTCATTAATTCAGCAGCATCAAACTTCCCACCAACAATTACAATGTAAGGGCTAAGTTAGCACAGACCCATGGGTTTTTTCGTTCTTTTTGTTTCAGTGTTAACGGACTACCTAGCTCTTTCCCTTCTGATGAGTCTAAGATTTCTTAAATTATCAGGTCATTATGGGGTCAGGCATTAGATTGGGCCGAAGCACTTTATTCCACTGAGTTCCTTGCAGCACTAACATAAACTGAATTTGTGTCTAAGTTTAAAACAAGTCTTTCATCAACCTCTTCATGCAGAGACCGCTGCTAAGAGGCTTTTAAATCTTCTTCAAGGCACTCACAATATAGCTGAGTTCTCTGTAACCTTTTGTATCTTTAATGCTGAGACTGGGTGGATTGATGAGGCTTTTCGTGGAGTGTTTCTACACAGTTTAAATGACCAATTAAAAGTTGAATTGTCCTCTAGGAACGGTATGTCTACCTTTAGCAAGTTAGTTTCCTACTGTATCAAAATTGATAACTGGCTACAGAAACACAGCAAGGAAAGAAATTCCAAGTGCCACCAGCTCATTTGCTTGTCAGCGATTTATCCACCATACATCTCCATCTTCAGCCCACCATATTGATCAACAGGGGGAACCCATGCAACTGGGGAGCACTGAGGGTCTCCCCAGCAGGATTCTTGCAGGTGAATGCATCTATTGCAGCCTTACTGAGCATTTGCTAATGGCTTGTCTGGTCAGGCCAAAAGAGAACACCCACCATTAGCTGTAAGGGTATTTGTGAGTGATTTAAACTCTAACTACCTCATGTTCAATTTCCAGCACAGTTTTATTATTAAATTCAAGCCAGGAAACTCCCTCCCTCCAGGCTTTGGTGGGCTCAAGAGCTGAACAGTGCTTTCTGGACAGAAATCTCCTTTTGCAGTTACCATCTAAGTCCATTTACTTTAAGTCTAAGTTATTATCTAAATCATTAGAAGTCCTGCTTGCTGTAACCACCTAGAATGGTAAAATCTTTAGGTCATCAGGTGGAAACTGTACAGCTCATGAAATCCCCATAAGTACCTGCTGCTCTTTGTATTTTCCTCTAATCAAATACCAATAGCGTTGGTTAAAAATTCACAATCATTTAATTGATTGGCCTGCAGGTACAATTGCCAGCTGGAGTGGTTATTGCCTGCCTGCCTGTTTGTAGTCCCCCAACTCCAACCTCACCAAGACTGTACCAGAAGAGTATAATTTTCGAGAAGTTGTGTTAGAGAGGTTGGTTTGAGGTCAGGAGAGGTTTGGTAAAACTAAAGCCTATTCCTTACCATCCCATCACCCTCATGACTGCACCATAGACCTCCCTGGTGTCCCACTGTCCTCTTGCTGTCTCTATCATCTGTTATATCCTAAAAAAGGGGGCTGTGGAAAAATACATCAAGGATTTAGTGGCTGTGGGTATCATTAGTCCCACGGTGCTATGTTTTTCTTTGTACAAAGGAAAGATAAGACTTTACCCCCCCCCATAGACTTTTGTGGGTTTAAAAACATCACAATAAAAAACAAGTGTCCTATTCCCCTTATTAATTCTGCCTTTGAACCTCTGCATGGTGCCACAATTTTCAGTAAAGTGGATTTAAAAAATACCAGAGTTTGCATCTAATACTCTTGTTGGCAATTTTGAATACCTTGTTATGCCTTTTGGATTAAATAATGCACCAGCTGTCTTCTCTTTCTCCCCTGCACTTCCCTTTGTCTGGGCTCCTCAAGCTGATGCTGCCTTTAATGAACTTAAGGTTCAGTTTACTACTACCACCCCAATTCTGGTCCAGCCTTCCCTGTGCCTTAAGTTACTGTTGATGTTGACACTTGAGACAAGCATTTGGGAGCTGTCTTGGCACTCGGGCCCGATGGGAAGCTGCATCCTTACGCCTTCTTCTCACAATGTCTGTCTCTGCCCAAGCAGAACTACGATGTTGGGGACTGG